>JAKUCM010002676.1:0-123638 GCA_023374145.1 Lepidium sativum | reverse complement strand
GAGAGAGAGAGAAATCTGATAGAAAATAAGTTTGAATCTTAACTAATAAAAAAGTAACGACGGAAAGAAAACTAATAAAAAAGTAGTAGAAATGATGTAATAATAAATAAATAAATGAAATATTTTTCTATTCACGCATCATATAATTGCATATATATCCCACTTTGTTTTATAAAATTAGTTCATCTAATTTGGTTAAGTACCATTTTTCTAATACTAATTGTCACTGTCTCAGTACGACTGTCTTAATTTTCTACGTATTGCCTCTCTTTTTTTTAATTAAGTTTATATATATTGGACGCCATGACTTTCATAGAACCAAAAGTCTTCCTCTAACGTGAAACCGCTCATAGTTATTTAATACAAGAAGTGGACATATTTATTTATCGTATAGAGGATCATTGGAAGGTCATGAGTTTTATTAGATTTAGAAATTCTTACAAAACTATATGTTATTTAATCAATGATTTTCAAATCCACATTCAAGTGTTATTTAAATATTTGAAAATCTATTTCAAATCAAATGTTATTCAAACACTGATTTTTAATAGTAGTTAAAATCACTTCTTATTTAACATTAAGGTTTTGAATGTGGATTTGGATGGATTTGGTTATGAATTTTTTTTAAATATAAAGGTTTGTTACTCAAACCTTGTTATTTTGAGTTGATTTCCAAAGACAAAATAACTCATACGTATTTTGAGTTTATAAATATGTTTCGATAATTATATTCAACATCAACAATAATAATAAATCTATGGCCGTGAGTTCATATTCAAATAAATTTTTTTAATATATAAAAAATTTAGTAAGGATTGAAAAATAAAAATGATAAATATAATCACCCTTGTTAATTGTAGTTTAGAACCATGTGATGTTATGTTTAATCAGACTATAAGTTTCGACATACTAATAAATATTTTTCTCATACCTAATTTGTAATTTTATTTTTATCACAAAATTATTTATTTTTGATTTTGAAACCTAGTCAATATAATTTCTAAAACTAGTTTGTTTAACTGGCAGAAAAATGATTGTATATTTGTTATTTTGTATTGGTGTTCTCAACTTTACATTACAAAAAAAACAAGAGAATGGTTTTCTTTTGGTCGAGAATTAAAGAACTGTTTGCTTCGTCAAGAACCTAATTCGTAGCCTAAGTTTTCTTTAAACTTTGAACAATATTATGTGGGGATTATGTGATTCATAAAAATCAAATTGTAGATGCCAACCACAATAACTGGGCTAGATCTAGCAACCAGACTATGATGGTCTTGGCTAAATAAAAGGATGTTACTTGACCAATATAAGACTTGTTTTATTTTAATCTCCCATATCACATTAAAAATACAAAGTAACAAAATTAGCCTTTTTGTTTTGTTTTACCATCCTCTAAGAACATACAATCATCTTCTTTCTTGCCACCTATGTAATTATAGGTTCCGAGTAATAACGATGGAAGAAAATGACTGAAAGATCAGTACATTTCAATTAGCTTGTTATGCAAGTTTAGGGTTACAAATATTGGAAAACATTTACTACATTCCACTTTTATTTTAATTTTAGGTGATCTACATACAATGTTTCTTAACTAAAATTTCAATTACCAAATTTATAGAGGTCAACGAGAAGCTAACTCCGTGAAGATATCACCCATTGGCAACATTATATCACTTTCAGTTTCGGATGGAGTCCAAGTGAATGCCGGAGCTTTAGGTGAAGGAACCATGATCGTCTCACTGCCAAGCCAGATTATTACAGAACTCATGGTTGGTCTTAATGTTGCATTCTCTTGTACACACAACAAACCAATTTGGATCAGCTTGATTATCTCCTTCCTTGGATTCTCTATCAACAAATGATCAATTATCATCTCTGGCTTTTCCTCTACCCATCTCTTCCATGCCTGCACCAACAAAATACATGTTAGTTCTTACTTTCTGCATGAAAAAATGGAACCAAAACAGATATGTGAAGAAGCTTACAAAAGCTGGAAGTCCTTCTCCTTCAAAGGTGTTATTTTTTACACCACTTATCATTTCTAGAATCATAACACCGAAGCTATAAACGTCTGACTTCGCTGATATTTGCCCGTGATTCAGATATTCCGGAGCCATATATCCACTGCATGTACCAAACCAATAACATCAAATATGATTGTTTGATCAACAGTTTTTGTGGGAAAACATCTATAAACTTTATTAACTTTTGAGTTCTGATATCATAGGAATTATGGATTTATAACTCAACATAAACCAATTGACAAAAAGTATATTGGTCCATGAACTTCTTATATTACTCAAGAAATATACACATTTGTAATTAGAGATACTAGAATGATATATTCTTACCGGGTTCCAGCTATTCGTTTTGTTTCAGCTCGAGTTTCATCACTTTCGAACAACCTGGCTGTCCCAAAGTCAGCAACTTTAGGGTTCATTTCTTCATCTAAAAGGATGTTGCTCGCCTTCAAATCTCTGTGAATAATCTTCAGCTGAGAATCTTCATGAAGATAAAGAAGACCTCGAGCAATGCCTTCTATAATTCTGCACCTCATCTCCCAAGTAAGAAGTGATCGTTTCTCTTTATCTGCAGAGTTGAAAGACACAATTGTTTTGGTAAAATTTCTAAACCTATAACATATTGCCGCGATATTTCAAAGGCTCACCAAAGATAAAGTGATCAAGACTTGAGTTGGGGACAAACTCGTAGACAAGAATCTCTTCATCTCCTTCACTACAGAACCCAAGAAGCTTAACCAGATTCCTATGTTGGAGTCTTGTCAAGAGTGAAACTTCATTCTTAAACTCTGTATCTCCTTGTCCTGACCCTCTTGATAATCTCTTCACCGCTATCTCTTGCCCGTTTAGTAATGTCCCCTGAAAGGAGTCCACAAGAGCTGTTAATCATCAGTCAAAAAACAATCAAAAGCTGGTTATTATTTTTTTTTCTTTTTGGTTTTCGAGCTGGTTATTAGTTATTACTAAGTACCTTATAGACAGTACCAAATCCACCTTGGCCAAGCTTATTTTCACAAGAGAACTCATTAGTTGCCATTAAGATCATACGAAGATTAAACCGTAACATGAATTGACCCTCAGAATCAGAAAACTCTGCACTACCAACTACAAAAAAAAATGTCATACTCTTTACCTCATAATTAAGGTGGATTAAGAAAAAAGGTACACTTACCATTGAATCTGTTGTATGATTTTAACCTCCGTACATAGACTTTGATGAAGCCAGTAAATGCCAAAAGATAAACAAAACTAAGAACCGCAAATATCGCAATAACTTTTTTATAACCAATACCTCCTCCTGCGAACCAAGCCATTTTAGCCTGAGAATCTCTTTATCATACATGCAAATTGTATGGAAATTTTCGAACTTATTTGATTTACCTTTCTTTTCTGTTATACAGCTCTTGTTTTCATGAACTGGAGGCCGTGGAGGTGCAGGAACTCTTGTTACATTATTAAAAGCATCATTGAAAGTATATAGATCCCACCTGAACATACAGCTCGGAAAACTAGCCATTCCTCCTAGGTTCCCCGCGTACTTGTTTCTAAAATGCTTCAGGCAAGCTTCCAAACATGTCTTGCAATTTTGGGAAGATAAGTCGGGTGTGCACTGCATCATCATGTAAACATTTGGAAATTCCGTGAACCCGGCCCTTGCGGTATTGTAGTACTTAAGTACCGAGGAGTTTTCAGATTTAGTAGCAGCTTCAAGAGTCCGATTAACCATTGCTTCCCACTGTTCTTCGAAAAGGGTCCTGTTTTGAGATGACGAAATAACATTTGGATTTGGGGATACAAGGACAGGACGAAGCGTGAGGTTCCCAAAAGTTGATTGGTTTGACGAACGAACAAGACATAATACTTGTTCTGCGTCGACGCTGTCCCACACGTACGAATCCCTGAGGTCTGTACACGTCGTTTGAGTGTCATGAGTCAATTTGTCGACACAATTGGAACAAGCTTCTGGAGAATAACCTTTTGCGCAGAGGGCAAGAGCGTAGACCCTGTTGGGAATTTGGCCGGACGAAGCATTGTAGAATCCTCCGTTTTTGACGACGTTATCAGCAAGAGTAGAAAAGACTCTACGGCGATTTTGTGCGTAGATACTACTGTTACCGTTGAAGGAGCTTCCGGAACACTCGACAGCATTAACAACGTGGAGTGTTTGAAGGAAAAGAAGAAGAGAAGAGAGGAAGATCATCAAAGTAGAACACTTCCACATTTTCCGAAAAATTGGTGATAACAAGTTTTCTTTTTTACTTGATACACTGTTTCGTTATTGTTAATTAGGAGTAATCGTTTGTAGAGCTTTCATATTTTTATTATAAACTACGTGACTTGAGACAAAGACTATTACGTTGACTTACAAATCGAAAAATGGGTTATTGGTTGATATTCAAAGATGAAGATAATGCTCAAATACCAACAAAAATCGAATCATTTTAATTTCTTGATATAGATAGGCCTACAGTCTTGAAAAGTCTTTGAAAGAGACTTTGAATTTGATAAGATATATGAGATTGACCCAACCCTTTGGGTATTATTTGGTTCTTTTCATTTAAATTTAATATGATAAGTAATCTAATAACTTAAAATGATTACTAATCTAGATGGTGTAGGAGGAGCTTATATGTGAGCTCGAGAAATACGAAGAATCATTACATTTTCAAATCGATACATTATATTGGGCTATGTCGTGTCTGATCTCCTTATATGACATAACTAGAGATTATACGGAAATGTTGAAGATTATGTCTAATCCAAACGACTGACTGACGTTTTTTTTTGTCTAAACGACTATGCAAAGTTAAAGAACTTGTTTCAGTTTTCTACTTCCTTTTTATTTCTAGATTTGAATCATAAAACAAACTTTTTTATTCATAATAGCAGAAAATTGCTAGTGATTCATCTCTTGTAAACGCAGTTCTACCAAAATAGTACCTTTATATATTAATAAAGCATAAATTAAGCTGACAAAAATGATATCTATAACTATTGTATTTATAGACAAACATTTTTAACTAATTATCTTCGTCATCAGTAAAAAAAATTTCAAAATCATAGTGAGGTCATAATGTAAAGAACTACAAAAAGCATATTTGACTGAATATAATATGTACAACTGAAAGAATATTTTACAAAAATAATAAATATTTTCAAACACCACCGATTCAACAAATAATATTGGATCGCAATTTAATCAATGCATATTTTACTATTCCTTCTATTCCAAAATATATAATGTTTTAGTGAATAAAATATATTCCAATTTTTTTTTTTTAGTACAAAATTTATCATATCTTTATTTATTTTACTTTTTGAACTCCACAGATTGATTTTAATTGACTAAATAATTCTTATTTAAAATTAAAATAATATTTTGAATTAAAGTATTTAAAAATTAAATGATTTTTAATGTACTTGCATTATATTTTGAAACAGGGAATATAATGTTTGGATTTTATCATATTTATTACTTGCAGAATGTAACATTTTCTGTCTCCACCGCAATAAAAATGTTCACCCACATTAGATATAAATTTGAATATATACTATAATATTTCTATATCATATATATAAAACTGTTGCCCTTTGAATACGGCTGTGCAAAATTTTCCAGAACTCCATGAGTTATCTGTACTAGAACAAATGTTTCGGTCTTTATCGCTTTCGCTTATAGGACCTGATAATAAATTTTCTTTTATTATTCAAATAATAGTGGGTCCAATTGTGAAAGAAGACTTAATTACCACCACTTGTACAAACTATCGACAAAACTATATGGTGGTTGTGAAATTTCCATCATGCTAGTGTCTCACATATCGCATACTTATTGATAGAATTTCTATGATTAATTATACATGTATACTTCTAGTTTTACTATTTCATTGATGAAATGATTGAAAAACCTCATAAGGATTTGACATCTTCTTTTCCCATCTTCATATTATATGATATTTTTTTGAATGCAAAATTATTAAGAAACTTCGAAAATTTGTACTGTAATAATTATTGATGTACAATTATAATTGAAATCGACATGTTGTTAGAACAAAAATATAAAACTATTTCTATATGACTAAAATATAATGAATGGTCAAAAAAGGAAATTTTGTTTGGTTTTTTTTATTTTTTCGGTATGTTACATCATCATGATAATATTTCATATAATTCTATTATAAATGATCATGAATATATTAAGTTCAACTTAACAACCTGAAAAAGAGCTTTCAACTACAACTCTCCATGTAAATACACTATAATATTACCTTCTTTTTTTTTTTTTTCTGGTGAAAATGATGGACAACTTTCTTTTATTTGATTCACATGCTAGATATTTTGACCCTTAACGTCAAAACCAAAATTCACATTTTAAAAATATCACTATCTGAAAATGGAATTCCTAAACCTGATGTGGAAACTATAATTATTAGAGTACTGTATATACTAATTATTAGATATACTAATTGAACAAAAATTAATTTTAAACTATAAAATATATTATTTGATAGAATTTGTTAGTATATATTAATTTATAGAATATTAATTTAAAGAGGTTATATGGTATATTGTTGAATTGATTGTTGATACAAGAATATAAGATCGTATATATAGTATTTGTCATTGATAACACCAAAAAATAGAAATCTTTCTAATCTTTATCATAATAGGACCTCTGAGAATGATGGAAATCCTCCAAATTTTAGAATAATAGGATTTATGAGAAAAATCTTATGTTGGGTTTCACAGGCTTCATTTCATAACTGAACTCTTGTGACTGATGTAATTTGATCCGCAAGATAGACATCTTACTTCCCAAGATATCTCTAATACACTTGACATCTATGTAAGCCGACCTGAAGAAGGAGACAAGAAGCACTATCGGCCTAGCCAAAGCCAACCAAGGATCATGATGAATGACATGTGAGCCATGTGGCCCTCGAGGAAACCCTAATTCAAAATTATATAATAAGACAATTAGTAAAGGTTCAAAAAAGATCACAAATTTTAATAGAGAGACTCGAGAACATTTTCTCCTAGTCCGTTACTATAACTTCTAGAAGAACTTGGAGAGCTCTCTGTTCGACATATCTCTTTTGTTATAATTGTTGCTGTTGGATCAAACTCTATTAATACGACTCTCATCCTCAATACACATTCCCTTCTTAATTTTGTGATAATCTCAACTCGAACAATTGGTGTTTTCTATTAGAATATATGTTTCTAATTTAAAACCAATTGATAATGATTGGAGAGATACATATCTTATATATTTCCTAATAGTGCTTTCGAGATGATGGTTTTAGGCCATTAAAATCGTATGTTCGGAGATTGATCGATGACACCAATATTTGTGCATGGGTTATCGTAATTGGATCAACTTTGGATTAATTGGAAGGGGTCTTCTATAATATATATATAAAATATGGATTTCTCTATTCATTGCTAATTGATTTTGAATTGAAACTCCATATTCTAATATTTTCTATGGGAAAGTAATTTTCTTGACGCATAAGAGAAGTCCGATGATGACAAGGTGTAGACCTTAGTTGGTATGTCCCTTATCTAGCTAGATTTGATGTGATGAATTCAAATCCCATCGTACTCTAATTAGAGAACATATAGTTATCAATTGGTTACAAAAAAAAAAAAAACTCACAGGCAAAGCTTTTTTTGACAAAATTCTTTTTTCTTACCAACTGGCCGATTAGCCTTTAGTGTCATCTGCTTAAAAAAGTGAAAGTGTTTGAATCTTGGTGTCTGGATATTTATAAAGAAATCACAACCATCATTTCATCTGTCCTTGGTGCTTGTTCCACAAGTTTAGAGATACAAATTAAATCATTAACTACATCACCTTTTTCCTTTAATTTTAGGAGATCCACATACAATATTTCTCTTATATAACATTTTTGATTAACAAACTTATAGCTCAACGAGAAGTTAACTCCGTGAAGACATCAGTCATTGGCAACATTATATCACTTTCAGTTTCGGATGGAGTCCAAGTGAATGCCGGAGCTTTAGGTGACGGAACCATGATTGTCTCACTGCCAAGCCAGATTATTACAGAACTCATGGTTGGTCTTAATGCTGCACTCTCTTGTACACACAACAATCCAATTTGGATCAACTTGATTATCTCCTTTCTTGGATTCTCTATTAAAAAATGATCAATTATCATCTCTGGCTTTTCCTCTACCCATCTCTTCCATGCCTGCACCAAGAAAATACATGCTAATTCTTATTTTCTGTATGAAAAAACATGGAGACAAGACAGATATGTGAGTAAGCTTACAAAAGCTGGAAGTCCTTCTCCTTCAAAGGTGTTATTTTTTACACCACTTATCATCTCTAAAAGCATGACACCGAAGCTATAAACGTCTGATTTAGCTGATATTTGACCGTGATTCAGATACTCGGGAGCCATATACCCACTGCATGTATACATGTAAACTTGATTGTTTGATCTACTGGGTTTTTGTGAAAACATATGTTGGGCTAATTAACTTATAAGTTCTTATATAATATTAGGAATTATGGACTTCTAAATTCAAAACCAAATGACAGTGAGTATATTAGTTCATAAACATTTTATATTAGTCAAGAGTTAAGCACATTTATAATGTGAAATATTCTAATAATATGTTCTAACCGGGTTCCAGCTATTCGTGTTGTTTCTGCTCGAGTCTCATCGGTCTTGAACAACCTGGCCGTCCCAAAGTCTGCAACTTTAGGGTTCATCTCTTCATCTAAAAGGATATTGCTTGCCTTCAAGTCTCGGTGAATAATCTTCAGATGAGAATCTTCATGGAGATAAAGAAGACCTCGAGCAATGCCTTCTATGATTTTGCACCTCACTTCCCATGTAAGAAGGGAGCGCTTCTCTTCATCTGTAGTATTTAAAGAAACCGTATTTTGCTAAAAATTCTAAAACTATAACAAAATGCTAAGGCTTTTCGAAAGCTCACCAAAGATAAAGTGATCAAGACTTGAGTTGGGGAAAAACTCGTAGACAAGAATCTCTTCATCTCCTTCAGTACAGAACCCAAGTAGCTTAACCAGATTCCTATGTTGGAGTCTTGTTAAGAGTGAAACTTCATTCTTAAACTCCGTATCTCCTTGTCCTAATCCTCTTTTTAATCTCTTCACCGCTATCTCTTTTCCATTTAGTAATGTCCCCTGGAAGGAGTTCACATGATCTGTTATTCATTAGACAACAACAATCAATAGATGGTTATTGGGAAGAATATTATTTCTATATACCTTATAGACAGTACCAAATCCACCTTGGCCAAGTTTAGTTTCAGAAGAGAAGTCATTTGTTGCCATTAAGATCATAGCAAGACTAAACCGTAACATGAATTGACCTTCAGAATCAGAGAACTCTGCACTACCAACTACAAAGAAAAAAAAAGGCTTACTCTCTATATCATAAGGTTGATTAAGAAACAAGGTACGCTTACCATTAATTCTGTAGTATGATTTTATCCTCCGTGCATATATTTTGATGAAGCCAGTAAACGCCACGAGATAAATAAAACTAATAACCACAATTATTGCCATAACTTTTTTATAACCAATGCCTCCTCCTGCACTATACTAACCCGTTTTAGTTTGTGAAACTCTTTATAATACTTTAAAATTGTGTGGCAATGATTTAAATCATGCTTTTACCTTTCCTTACCATAATAGGGCTCTTGTTTTCCTGAACCGGAGGTCGTGGAGGCGCAGGAACTCTTGTTACATTATTAAAAGCATTATTGAAAGCATATAGATCCCACCTGAAAATACAGCTCGGAAAACTAGCCATTCCTCCTTGTCTCCCCGCTAACTCATTTCTAAAATAATTCACGCAGCCTTCCAAACATGTCTTGCAATCTATGGAAGTTAAGTCGGGTGTGCATTGCATCAGCATGTAAACATTTTGAAATTCCGTGAACTGGGCCCTCGTGGCACTATAGTACTTAAGTACCAAGGAAGTTTCAGATTTTGTAGCAGCCTTGAGGGTTCTATTAACCATTGCTTCCCACTGTTGTAGGAAAAGGGTCATGTTGTTCGATGGTGGAATAAAATTTGGACTTGGGGATAGAACGACAGGACTAAGCTCGAGGTTCCCAAAAGTTGAGTGGTTTGAGGAACGAACAAGACATAGTACTTGGTCATCCTCGGCAGTCCCCCACATGTACGAGTCCCTGCGGTCTGTACATGTCGTTTGTGTGTCCTTAGACACTCTGTCGACACAACTGGAACAAAGCAGAGCATCTCCACATTTTTAGAAAAACAGTAACAATTTTTTTTTTTCACTTAGATATACTGTTTCTTATTGTTAAGGAGTACTCCTTTGTAGAACTTTCATATATTTATTATAAACTAGGTGACTTGAGACAAAGACTATTACGTTGACTTACAAATGGAAAAATGGGTTATTAGTTGATATTCAAAGATGGAAAAAAATGGCCACCGGAAATTCCGAGCAGCTTCAACTTTTAAAGAAAAAATTGGTTTGATTTGAAGTACTGTATTAATAAGAATTTAATTTTAAAATATATAAAATATTAAATACCAACAAAAATCAAATCATTTTATTAGATAGGCCTTTGAAAGAGACTTTGATTTTGATAAAGATATATGAGATTGGGCCCAAAAACTGTTTGTTATTTTCCTTAAAAAATAATAGGATATGTAATAAAATGATCTATCAAATGTAGCTGAATTCAATATTACATTGTACTTATATATAATTTTTGACAACAAACTTGTGGAAATTTTGAATTTCAATGCTAGTTAACATACATGTTGAATTATGTGAAATTCTTATCAAAATAACTCGTGAATTCTCTTCACTATATATTTATATGTCTGAATATAATAGATTCTATTTAACCAAAAGGACAACTATAAGATAGACGAACAATTTTAATGACAAGCAAACTAAAATGCATTGCATAAACTATTTTTAATTATCTTCAATTTTTTTCTTCTTCCAAAATCATAGTGAAGTCATAACTTAAAGAATTAAAAGAGGAAGCAGACATGGTAAGTGTTCTAAACTTTGGGTATGTAAATTTTGATGGATGGATGGTGGCGTATGTACTTTGGAAGGCAATAGCCGATGCAGACTATCCTAGTTTGATTCGGTTATGGATTAGAATCACCGGAATTCTCTTTGAATACCGAGTAGAGAAAGTCTATAATTTGGTAGCAAGTTCTCTAGGATCAATAATTCAAATTGACTTAGGTAAAGGGCAAGTCTTGATTGAGATTCCATGCTCCAAGCCATTGATTTTTTCATCCATTCTCGAATTTGAAGAAGGTAAGGAATCTAAGGTAATGTTCGAATATAAAAGGCTTGTTGGATTCTGCTCCTTGTGTTATCGTATGACACATAGTGATCATGTGTGTTACAAAACAAACACATTAAGGGATGTTCCGAGGATTGTAGGTCTAATGTATGGACTATTGATCTTGCAGGAAATCACATTGACACAAGGCGACAATTTAAAAGAAAGAGGGGAATCGGTAAAGAAAGTCCGACGACCACTCTTCCAAAGTTCAGACGTCTTGGGAGCGGAGGATACCGTGAACAAGAAGTTAACATTCGAAGAACACCTTGACAATGTGGAAGCGGGAACGATTCCAGCAATGTGGGTCAATGAGGAGGATCGGAATGTATCTTCAAATGAGGAGCTTGAAAATATACAAGACCTTAATAAGGAGGGAGGAGAGAATGAAGACACAATGGAAGTGTCGGAATTACAAGGAGAAAACGAGGAGGAATCCTCGGGTCTCGATCAAGGAAAACAAACTAGTGCTGAGTTCACATTAGAGGAAGAAGCTTTGATCCATGAGGAGTTCGTGAGGACAATGCAATCTCCCAAGACAAGAAATGAAACTAACTTAGGAAAGGGTGGTGAAAAGACGATGACTAGGGTCATGACACCTTTGTGTGGGGTAAATGCAAAGAAGATGCAAATCCTAGGGACAAGGTCTCGTAGGAACACACCAAAGGCTACTAGGTCCAAAGAGGGACAACTGATGGAGCAAGGATTACGCTCAAAGAAGGCTTAGATCAATGTATTTACATATTTTCAATGTGTTTTGCCGAATAAAGGGCATTTGGTTTTTAATAAATTGTATTGGCTATAGCCGAATTTTTGTTATTTATGCAGTATTATGGATTAATAAAATTTGGTTTAAAATAGTTATCTCCTTTGTCGTTAAAGTTAGAAAGGTTGGGGAAGTCAAAATGGGCCATGACGTTGAAGCTAGGGAGCTCCGCATCGTGAAGGGCGCTAGATGCTACGCGATCGGAGGGTACATGGAATGGGGTATATGTCCCCAGGACTTAAACTCCCGCGGTAGGTGGTCGCGACCTAGTGAGGGCGTTGGCAGGGCGTTGGCAGGGCGCAGTACGTACGCGCCGATAAGGACCCGGTAGTAACCTGGTCCGACACGAACGTGAATATACGGGGAGCGCGCCCAAAGAACACGGAGCTGCGACCCGAAATGGAACCCACTCCTTCATGGGATTGAGAGAAAGAAATTAACGAGCTTGAATTAGTTCACCCAATACTAAATGTGTCATGTATATAAAAACACTCAGTTGGAATTGTCAGGGTATTGGCAATAAAGTTATAATTAATTTTTTAAGGGATACATGGAGGAAATACCGTCCCGAATTCCTCTTTTTATCGGAAACAAAGAATACCTACTTCTTTATGGAAAGAATCCAGCTACATTTGGGATATAAATGGATGACGACAGTAGAACCAATTGGAAGTAGTGGAGGATTAGCCCTACTTTACTCCGATGATTATAATGTACATATTATCCATAAAGATAAAAATATGATAGACATAAGCTTAGAACTGAATGGTATGTTGGTTTTTATAACTTTCATATACGGAGAACCGGTCCAACATAAACGTGAAATTGTCTGGGATCGGTTAACAAATATTGGTAGCCAACGTTCCGGACCGTGGTTAATAACAGGTGATTTTAATGAATCGACGGGTAACCATGAAAAATCTGGTGGGGCCAATAGACCTTTATCACAATTTGTTTCATTCAATCAAATGCTGCGAGATTGTGGCTTAATTGAATTTCCAAAACTAGGAAACCGATGGTCTTGGAGAGGAGTACGACAGAATGGTATAATTCGTTGTATTCTGGATAAATCATTCGGGAACTTGGAGTGGCATGACTTATTCCCTAAGTCAGTAGTCGAATATTTAAAAATAATTGGGTCGGATCATAGACCGATTTTAGGAAAGTTTGCAGATAATAAAGTGATTAGGACAAATAGATTTACCTTTTATAGACGGTGGATTGGTAAACCGGGATTCCAAGAGACAGTTGCTCTCAGCTGGACGAATGGCCAAATAAATGCGGTCCTGCCTTTAAGCAAAACGGTAGAAAACTGTCGTCGAGATATATCAAAATGGAGGTTCGATATATTGAGCCGGGGCGGCTAAAAATTAATAAGCTAAAACAAGAATTAGAAACACTTAAGAGCAATGGACATAACGATTCTGCCAATATGGAACGGGTTCAATCAGAGTTGAGATTAGCGTACTCTGAAGAAAAAGCCTATTGGAAACAGAAAAGTAGGAACAAGTGGCTAAGTGAGGGTGATGGGAACACAAAATTCTTCCATGCATAAACTAAGCAACGAAGATCCCGAAATCGGGTAATTGGGATTTACTCAGGGGAGGACATTTGGGTTACAAAGGAGGAAGATATCCTTTGTGAAGCCACTAACTATTTTGCGAAACTTTTCTTCAGTAATGGAGAGTCTAGCGTGGAACTGGAGGGTATAGATCCCAAAATAAGTATGATGGATAACCAATTCCTAATGAGGTAGGCGTCTCAGGAAGAGGTCCGACAAGCATTATTCTCAATGGACTCGGGGAAAGCACCGGGACCAGATGGGATGACAGCTATGTTTTATCAAACAATGTGGGATCTTTTAAAAGAGGATCTAGTTCACATGGTGAATAATTTTCTAACCAACGGATATTTTGAGAAGGATCTAAACAAGACAAATATTTGTCTAATACCGAAAATTTCCCGGCCTACAAGGATTTCGGAATTTAGACTGATAAGTCTTTGCAATGTAGCTTATAAGATAATTTCTAAGGTGTTGTGTATCCGACTCAGGAGGGTATTGCCTAAATTAGTGTCAGAAACGCAATCGGCGTTCGTGGCTGGGAGGAATATTTCTGATAACATACTGATTGCTCAAGAGATGTTCCATGCTTTGAAGACTAATAACGCAGTCAAAGGGAAATTCATGACCATTAAAATCGATATGAGTAAGGCTTATGATAGGGTTGAATGGAATTTCGTTACAACGTTACTACGAAAACTGGGGTTCTGTGAGCCATGGATTAAATGTGTCATGTTCTGCATCTCAAGTGTAGAATATTCAATATTGATAAACGGAGTCCCTGGAGGGTGTATAAAACCTCGTAGAGGCCTACGACAAGGCGATCCTATATCACCATTTATTTTTGTCCTCTGCACTGAGGTATTAGTTGCTAAATTAAAAGCAGCTGAACAGAGTGGAGTGGTTACTGGAATAGCTATTGCGCGGTCCAGCCCGCCAATGACACATTTATTATTTGCGGATGATAGTCTATTTTTCTATAAGACATCTACAGAAGAAGCTAACCAAGTCCTTAATATACTAACTGAGTATGAGAAGATCTCTGGACAACAGATTAATTACCAGAAATCATCGATACAGTTTGGTAAAGGTGTTCCTACAAGCAGTAAAATCGAACTGCATCGAATCTTAGGAATATCTAACGTTGGGGGAGTGGGATCATACCTGGGATTACTTGAAAGTCTAGGAGGAGCAAAGGCGAAAGTTTTTGCTTTTGTACGGGATAGACTAAAGGATAGAATAAATAGCTGGTCTTCCAAGTTCCTTTCGAAAGCCGGGAAGGAGATCTTAATCAAATCAGTGTTAACTGCCTTGCCTACCTATGTTATGTCATGCTTCAGACTTCCTAAACTGGTAGTTGGTCAAATGAATTCTACAATTGCGGACTTTTGGTGGTCCAATTCGAGGACTAATAAGGGAATCCACTGGCAGAAATAGCGAAAGGTTTGTTGGACTAAGGCCGAAGGTGGCCTAGGATATAGAGTTTTGGAGCAGTTTAATACGGCTCTGTTGGCAAAACAATACTGGAGGCTCATTGACTACCCTGAATCACTGATTTCCAGGGTTTTCAAAGGGAGATATTTTCGAGATGTAGATCCAATGAATGCGAAGTTACGCCCAAACTCTTCCTATGGGTGGCAGAGCATTTTCTCTGCACGAGAGTTGGTTGCAAAAGGAGCTATTAATTTTCTAGGGAATGGTAAGACTACCAATGTCTGGACAGATCCGTGGATATCGGATTACAATCCCAGACCGACAAGGCCAAATTCTATACATTTGTTTTCTGATTTGACGGTGGATCAGTTTATTGACCATAATTCAGGTACGTGGAAGGAGGTATTGGTTAGAAAATACTTTGAACCTTCTGATGCTCAATATATACTTGGCATTCATCTCACACGACGTCAAAGAGCGGATCATTGGGGATGGATGCACACTAAGACAGGCCAATACACGGTAAAATCATGTTATCTAATTGAGACATCATCCCCACGGGATGAGGAGGGTTGTAATAGACCCACTTTCAGGGATCTATACGAGCAGTTATGGCGGATAAAAGCCCCAAATAAGATTCGACATTTTCTTTGGCAAATTCTATCAGGAAGTGTTGCGGTAAACCAGAACCTTGTTCGTAGGGGGATAAATTGTGTGGCAGAGTGCCCAAAGTGCGGAACAGAGATAGAGTCTATTAATCATGTTCTCTTCTTATGTCCTCTGGCGGCCCAGACTTGGACGCTCTCGGAAAGTCCTTCCCCGAGGAATATTTTCCCAGGGGATTCCGTATGGTACAATATGGATTATATTTTCTGGAGACTAGATGACGCGGGAAATAAAGAACATTACCCGTGGCTACTTTGGAATATTTGGAAAGCGAGGAACGAGTTTAGTTTCTCCCAAGTGGATACGGACCCTCAGACTATTATGGCAAAGTCGAAGGCAGAATATCTAGAATGGATGGAGGCTAACAGATGTTCTCTGGCTCAGCGGATTCGACACATGAACAATACCGGGACACAAAAATCCACTTGGATTTTCCCCTCTACAACCTATTCAGGGTTCACTGGCTACAAATGCTTTATGGACGCTTCCTGGAAAACCATGGACCGATTATCCGGGCTCGGGTGGTTCTGTTTTCCAGATTCGGTGGAGGGGTGTTGTTCGGGGGCTCGGGGGATTAACCGAAGCCTGTCAGTGCTACACGCCGAGGTCGAAGCTGTACTTTGGGCCATGGAATCCCTGATATCCATCAAAATACTAGAAGTGGAGATGATGACGGACTGTGAGACAGTTGGACAGATTTTCAAATCACCAGAGGAGTGGCCAGCTTTTCTGACGCATCAGGAGAACTTTGAGGGCCTAAGAAGTAGATTTAAGGTTTTCTCTCTTTCGTTTATCCCTCATATCCTCAATTATAGGGCTGATTCTCTCGCTAGGTATGTAAAAGAGACAGGCCATAGTTGATTGTATCGGACCAATTTGTGCAGTTAGGCACGTTCTATGCATGTTGTTGACAAAAAAAAAAAAAGAATTAAAAGTTGTATATTTTATTCAATATAATATCTTTAAAAAGAAAAATCAAACACGACCGTTCAACCATTTGGAACGCGAGTCAATGCATAATTTACTATAATTTTTGGATTTTACCATGTTTATTATTAAATTTAACATTTTCTTTCTGTCTAAACATAAATGTTAATGTATACTATAATTTTCCACATAAGATAAACAAAATTGTTGCCCTCTGAATACGGCTGTGTAAAATTTTCCGTAACTTCAAAGAAATTCTCGGTATTAGAACACATGTTTCTGTCTTTATTACTTAGAGGTCCCAATAAGAATACTTCTCCAAGAGTGTTCATACTATAGTGGTCCAATTGTGTGGTGAGATAAGACTTAATTACCACCACTTGTACAAACTATCAACTTAGATAAGATAGAGTGGTTGTCAAGTATCCAGCATGCTAGACTCTCACCTATCGCTTATATCAGTTTATACAGAAGAGGCCGATTACATATTGATAGAATGTCTATTTATAAATGGATACTATTAATATTACTAATTGATACAATAATTGAAAAAACCTCAAAAGGAGTGACATCTTCTTGCCTCATCTAAATCTACTATTTTCATTTTACATGATATTGTGTTGAATGCAGAATATGTACTCTAGTATGGGTTGTATTAGTTTTGTTGATGTACAATGTGTGATATTCTTCACATGGTTTACATTATATCTGAATATATGAACTCCCATGCAAAAGCTTGTTCTACAAGTTTAGAGTTACAAATTATTTGCTACATCACTGTTTTCTTTTTAATTTTAGGTGTTCCACATACAATATTTCTTAATTTCACATTTTAAATAACAAATTATAGCTCATCGAGAAGTCAACTCCGTCAGGACATCACTCATTGGCAACATTACACCACTTTCCGTTGCGGATAGTCTCACTGCCAAGTGAATGTGGGAGCTTTAGGTGATGGAATGATGATAGTCTCACTGCCAAGCCAAATTATTACTGAAATCATGGTTGGTCTCTTTGCTGCATTCTCTTGTACACACAACAAACCAATTTGAATAAACTTGATTATCTTATTTCTTGGGTTCTCTATCAACAAATCATCAATTATCATCTCTGGTTTTTCCTCTACCCATCTCTTCCATGCCCGCACCAAGAAAATTCATGTTCTTACTTTCTATATGAATAAAATTAGAGCGGAGATAGATATGTGAAGAAGCTTACAAAAGCTGGAAGTCCTTCTCCTTCGAAGTTGTTGCTATTTACACCACTTATCATCTCTAGAAGCATAACACCAAAGCTATAAACGTGTGATATAGGTGATATCTGCCCGTGGTTCAGATATTCCGGAGCCATATATCCTCTGCATGAAGATATACAAACCAATAATCAAACTTTGAGGTTCTTACCAATAATATATTAATATTTTTACCAGAATTTATTTATTATTTAAATTTTATTCTCTTTTAAATTTTCGTCCAATCAGGATATCACATCTAGATTTTGGGTCTCATAATAAATATATATGGGTTTCCTAGGTCTCTTAATTAAGAAAAGTTTCTCTATCTCTTTCATATTTTTAATTATTTTAATTATTTTTTTGAGTTGAATATTTAGTTAAGAACTGCTGAGGGAGCAAGTGTCTTAAAAAATCTGTTTAAATAGATAACTTTCAAATGTTTCTTAAGATAGATTGAAATGTATGAAGAATTATGTTCCTACAACTCAATACCAGTTTCTAATGAGTGGAGCCAAAAACTGACTTTTTTAGTCTTTTCAAGATGTGGGTGGAAAACGACCCAAACTCCTCATCTCATAAATTGTAAAACTAGATGAGTCACTTATACGAGACATATGTTAGCTTAATCTTTTTGATAAACATATGTTAGGTTAATCTTCGAGTTCTTAACTTCTAATACCAGCTCAAAATTATTCCGCATTAAATTGAATGGTCTATGACGTTTTTATGTTACTCAAGAAATATGTTCTTACCGGGTTCCAGCAATTCTTTTTGTTTCAGCTCGAGTCTCATCGGTCTGGAACAACCTCGCTGTGCTAAAGTCTGCAACTGTAGGGTTCATCTCTTCATCTAAAAGGATGTTGCTTGCCTTCAAGTCTCTGTGAATAATCTTCAACTGATAATCTTCATGAAGATAAAAAAGACCTCGAGCAATGCGTCTATGATTTTGCACCTCACTTTCCATGTAAGAAGCGAGCGCTTCTCTTCATCTGTAGAATTCAAACAAACCGTTTTTAATTTTGCTAAAATTTGAATACCTTAACAAAATGTTAAGGTCTTTTGAGGGCTCACCAAATATAAAATGATGAAGACTTGACTTGGCATAGACTTTGATGAAGCCAGTAAACGCCAAGAGATAAATAAAACATAGAACCACAATAATTGCAATCACTTTTTTTTTTAACCAAGGCTTCCTCCTGCAAATCAAAACCCGTTTTAGTCTAAGAAGATCTTTATTATACATGCAAATTGTGTAGCAATGCTTTAACTCATTTGTTTTATCTTTTCTTTCTGTTATAGTGCTTTTGTGTTCCTGAACCAGAGGTCATGGAGGCGCAGGAACTATATCTACATTACTAAAAGCATTATTGAAAGTATATAGCTTGGCAAACTAGTCATTCCTTCCAGGTTCCCCGCTATATCGAAGAAAAGTGAAGGACCAACTTCTCTTTGTAGCAGTTTATGTAGATGATCTTTTGGTCATAAGTTCCAGCTTGGAACTCATCTTAGAATTCAAAGAAAGCATGTCCGGAAAGTTTGAGATGAGTGATCTTGGGAAGCTTACTTATTATCTCGGGATAGAAATAATTCAAGAAAAGGAGCATATAGTCCTCAAACAAGAAAGATATGCAAATAAAATCTTAGAAGAAGCTAAGATGGACGAGTGTAACTCATGTCACATACCTATGAATTCTGGTTTAAAGCTATCACAATCCAAAAACGAGAAGAGCATTGATGCTAGAGAGTACAGAAAACTCATCGGATGTCTAAGGTATCTACTTCACACTAGACCCGATTTATCTTATTGTGTGGGAGTCCTAAGTCGATATGTGACCAATCCAAAGGAGTCACATGGTGCAGCCTTGAAACAAGTCTTAAGGTATTTAAAAGGTACACTCTCTTTCGGTCTCGTTTATAACCAAGGAAGTAAAGAAGGATTGAAAGATTTTAGTGATAGTAGTTATAATGTTGACCTTGATGATGGAAAGAGCACAACCGGTCACATTTTCTACTTTAATAAGTGTCCAATTACTTGGTGCTCTCAAAAGCAAGAAATTGTTGCCTTATCTTCGTGTGAGGCAGAATTTATGGCAGCAACGGAAGGAGCCAAACAAGCGGTATGGCTTCAAGAACTTCTTGATGAGATAACAAACGAAGAGAGTGGCTAAGTAACGATTTTTGTTGATAATAAATCTGCAATTTCGTTGGCAAAGAACTTGGTTTTTCATGGCCAAAGTAAGCAAATTCATAAAAGATATCATTACATTCGAGAGTGTGTTGAGAATAAGATAATCGAGGTAAAACACATTTCGGGTGATAAACAAAAGGCAGACATATTGACTAAGACATTGGGAAGATTGAAGTTCAAAGAAATGAGAAATTTTATTGGAGTTCAGGACACAAAAGAGGAGTTCAAGATTAAGGGGGAGAATGTTAACTTAATCATGAAGACTCAAGAAACTGAAGAAGCAAGACTTAACATATTTAGGAGATATCTAAATATGTTAAGATAAAAGATTTAGTAGAATATTTTAAGGAGTTTATCTAAAAGTATTTCCTATTGTTTTAGACTTAGGAGTTATCTAAGTTAGTCAATAAATACATAAGATATTGAGTTGTAATTTCTTATGAAGAATAGTGTGAGATTATTCTTAAGAGTTGTAAGATTAAGTTTTGAGTTATTTGTTTAAGATTAATAAAGAAAGAAGTCTTTATTATTGTGTGTGTTTACAAGGATTTGATTTATCACAACTTCTATAGAAAAATGTGGTTTGGTTTGAAGTATTAATAAGAAATAATTTTAAACAAAATTTATTAAATATCAAATACCAACAAAAATCAAATCATTTTACTAGATATAGGCCTCAAGTCTAGAAACAAGGGTTCGAAGTCTTTGAAAGAGACTTTAAATTTGGTAAAATATATGAAATTTGGCCCGAAACTTTGTTTTTCTTTTTGGTGTTTTCATTAATTTTTTTTAGGATATGTAATCTAATCACTTAAAAATGTTTGATTACTAGTCCAGATGGATGGCGTAGGAGACATTTGCATGGAAGAATGGGAATAGGAAAACGCCTTTTAACGTTGCTGAAGTTAAAACGTTATTCTAGACTATGTCGTATTTGATCTCCATATATATAACCAAAGTAGAAATAACTACATATTGTGCGGATTATGAAAATAATGTCTAATCCAAGCGACTAGCCATCGTTCCTCCCTTAGCTCATAAACATACAAGGTTGACGAGATTGTTTTAGTTTTTCTACCTTCATTTGATATTGTTAAAACTTTGTTTATATAGAATATAATGCTTAATTTATTGATTTAAATCTTGTGTTTATATAGTACAATAGAAGGATAGAATCAAGATTACACATAAAAGATTAACAAATCTTATATATAATATTTCCATATCTTTCATACTCCCCTCAAGGTGGAGCGTGTAAGTCTATAACTCCCAACTTGGGATGTAGATACTGAAACTGATTTGTGCTAAGAGCTTTAATAAATATATCAGCAGGTTGTTCTAGAGTTGAAACGTAAGACGTAGCAATCGTACCAGCAACTATCTCATCACGTATAAAATGACAATCTCCTTCAATATGCTTAGTGCATTCATGAAAAACAGGATACTTGGCAATATGAAGAGCTGTTTGACTATCACAAATCAAATTCATAGGTTAAGAGTGAGAAATACTGATAAGTTGGAGCACCTCTTTGACACAAAGTAACATGGTGCAAGTCATGGTCATAGCACGATAATCGACTTCAGCAGACAAAAGAGAAACCCGAGATTGCTTCTTCAGTTTCCATTGGATCGGAGAAGAGCCCAATAAGACAAGATAACCCGTGAGCGAGCGACACGTGAGAGGACACAAATTGTAATCGGAATTGCAATAGGCCGTGATGTGGAGAGAGCTGGTGCAGGAGAGAAGAATACCTTGACTGGGTGAAGATTTAAGATAGCTGACCAGCCATAGTGACGAGTCCCAATGGTCAACGAGATGAGATTGCATGAACCGAGCTAGAAGATTCACCGCATATGTAATTTCGGGTCGCTTATGCGTGAGATACACAAGGTGGCCTATGACTCGTGGACTTGGCAAGGTTGTGATTTTGGAGAAGGATCATCGCAGGGTAGACTCGTGGACTTGGCAAGGTTGTGATTTTGGACCAGAGGAGTATTGACCGGCTTCGACCCTGTAAGTCCACATTCATCAATTATATCCAAACAGTACTTGCGCTGAGAGAGATAAATACCATCAGCCGTTAGCCACTTCAATGACGAGAAAATATTTTAGATAACCCAAATGTTTCATCTTGAAACATGAGCTCAAATAGGCTTTAAACTCTGCGATGATAGAAGAATTATTACCACAGATGATCAAGTCATCAACATAAACAAGTACATGAAGAACCATATCATTGACATTGTAAGCAAAGAAGGAATAATCTTTGTGTGGCTGAGTAAAACCATAATCAAAAAATGTCGAAGACAACTTAGAGAACCAAAATCTTAGGACTTGACGAAGAACATAAATCGACTTCTTTCACTTACAGACGAGATTGGCATTAGGAGTATGAAAACCAGGAGGTGGCTTCATGTAGATATCTTCATCAATGTCACTATGTAAGAAAATGTTGTAGACATCCATTTGGTGGAGTTCCCATCCTCTAACCGCAGCAACGCTGAGAAGAAGTCGAATGGTTTTTAACTTGACTATGGGTGCAAATGTATGAGAAAAATCAACTCCTTCCTTTTGATGATTTCCTAAGGCAACCAAATGAACTTTGTAATGCTTAAGAGAGCCATCCGATTTATACTTGATATGATAAACCCATTTAGAGCCGAGAGTCTTAGTTCCATGGGGTAGAGGAACCAAAGACCACATGGAGTTATCTTCAAGAGCTGAGATTTTGGAAGACATAGCATCACACCATTCTTGGTAAGCAACAACTTGTTTGTAGGTAACCAGTTCATCCAACATATCAACAACGTCCAAGAATACCCAATGTGCTTGCAAAAACCTGTCAGTAGACAAAACATTTGTTAAAGGATGAGCACACGTACCTGAAGACAATGGGGAGAGACCAGGCAAGAGAGAGACATGGTTTATATCACGACAGGCCGAATATATGACATACTGACGAAGACGAATCGATGGTTTCTTGAGACGCAATCCACGACCTAAAGGTTCTATACCAAGATCTGCAGGAGACATAAACATTTCCGTATCAGTAGATGGGAGATTTAGTGGAGGACAAGTAGGAGAAATGAGAGATGGACTATGACTCCCCTTGTCTACAACGCTTGGAGCATCACAAGAGAGAAAGGTAAGGAACTCATTAGATGAGAGAATTGGCAGAGATGGCAGAGAGGAGACCGATGATGCTGAATCAGGAGAAGCGAATGGAAATTCATTTTCTTTAAACACAACATCCCGAGACACAAATATATCATAAGTCTCTAGATCAAAAACACGCCATCATTTTTGCGTGAGAGAGTAGCCAATAAAGACTCATCTGCGACTGCGAGATTGAAACTTGTCGTTATAAGCCGTGATTTTTTTTGCAAAACATAAGCTTCCAAAGACATGAAGATGGTCATAATTCGGAGGAGAGGAGTAGGAGATCATCAAGTTAGCTAACAATGGAGTATGGGATCGATTAATGAGGTACGCGGGTGTAAGGACACTTTCACCCCATAATTTGACAGAGAGCTTGACTTGAAACAATAAGGACCAAGCCCTGTTAAGGATATGTCTGTGCTTGCATTCTACATGACCATTCTGGTGTGGAATGTAGACACATGAGGTTTGATGAAGATTCCCATTGTTAGTAAAAAATTTGCGCAGGCAAAGAAATTCACTCTCGTTATCACTGAGAACTGTTTGAACTTTCTTATTAAACTGGATGTGAGCCATGATGATGAAATTTTTGAGTACATCGGACCTCACTCTTTGCTAAAAGAAGATGTATCCAAACCGTGCGTGAGTGATCATCTACGATAATAAGAAAATAATGGGCACCACAAGAAGAAGCTTGGCGATAATGACCCCATACATCACAATGAATTAATGAGTAACAATCTTTTGCTTTATTAAAACTTTCGGGAAAAATATTTCTTGTTTGTTTTGCTTGTAAATAAATCTCGCAAAAATGCTTTAAATCACTATCTGAGGAATCAAAACCACCTTAAGTAGAAAAATCCGTAGATAAATCTCTCTTAGATGGATGTCCAAGCGGAAAGTGCCATAATGTCTTCGTAAAGGGCTTCGAGACACAATGAGCAGAGGCTGAGACTGAACCGCAAAAATGATAAACCCCATCCCTCTCTTCACCTGCTCCAATCACCATCTTCGTAGTGTTGTCCTGTATTAAGCAAAGTTTGTATGTGAAAAGAGCAAAACATGAGTGCTCATGAAGTAAACGAGCAAGAGAGATAAGGGTGCATGAGACATCATCCACAAAGAGAACCCGAGTAAGGGTAATTTTGTCAGCGAGGATCAATGATCCTTCACGTGTATTATATGTGTGTTTACCATTAGGTAAAACAATGACACTCCAAGGAATATCATAGATATAAGTTAGAAGATCTAAATCACCAGTCATATGATGAGAGGCGCCGAAATAAAAAAAAAATCGACACAATTTCTCTTACCGGAGAGTTTCTCGTGGCTAGAGGAGTTAGATTTGAGAAGATTGATGATAGCTGACCAGGTTTCTTTGGTTACGCCAGGAAGGCTAGACAGATCAGAAGAGTCAGCTTGAGCATTGTTCGCACGAGTAGGAGGACGACCACGCCCGCAACCACGAGATGAGTTTTTACCTCGATCTTGCGACGAATCACTGCACCGGGTAGGATGATTAGGAGAATCGGATGCAGGTTTGAGGAGAATACTATCGACGAAACCAAGCTTGTGCTTAGAGAGTAAGTTGTTCTGGGCGATTTTAGCCCACTCATCATAGTTAGAAGCCCCTGCAAGAAGAAACGGAGTGAGAATATGATGAGGATAATCCAATGCTGATAGAAAATAGGGAGAATTGGTGATGTTCGTGGAGAACGTTGGAGGTGCTTGAGGATCCACCATTGTAGTATGTAGAAGAGTAAAAGAAGTCTGAGATCTGATTCACAAGATCACAAGAGAAACGGAGGCAAAGAGCTACAAAAGAGCGACGACCGAAAATTAAGTTTAGGTTTAGAGAGTATTAGGATTTCAAGATCTTTACTCTGATACCATGTTAAAACTTTTTTTGTATAGAATAAAATAGTTAGCTATTGATTTACATCTTATGTTTATATAGTATAATAGAAGAATAGAATCGAGATTACACATAAGAGTTTAACAAATCTTATATAGAATACTTCTATATCCCTAATAGATTCTTAGTTCATTAAATCATAAATGGATTTTTTCACTTGTAGTATTAGAATTTAGAAGATTGACTTGTGATTCGTCTTATTTGTAAATATTGTTCCACCATAAATAGGTTTTCTCACTAGTAGTATTAGATGATTGACTTGTGATTCATCTATTGTAAACATTGTTCCACCATAATGGTACCCTAGCTATATTTCAAAATTACATTGTATTTATATATGCTTTTCAAAAATAATCTTGTGGACATTTTGTATTTAATTAACATAATTTGAATTATTTGAAATTTTTATCAAAATAACTTGTGGATTCTCTTTAGTATATTTTTTATATCTGATAATTGAACACTATAAATTCTATTAATCAAAACGACAACTATAAGATAACCGAACATTGTTCATGGAAAAAACTAATTAATAAGGCATCACATTATATATTTTTAATATTTTCATAGTCATAATGTAAAGAATTACAAATAGTACATTTTACTCAATATAGTATATACAATTGAAACAAATTTCGTTTAGAATAATAATAATTTTAAACACGACCGGTTCAACCAATAATACTGGGTCGCGAGTCAATGCGTAATTTACTATGTTTATTACTAGCCGAATGTAACATTTTCATTCTGTCTCCAACGTTAGACATAAATATGAATGTATACTATAATTTATTTTGTATATTATATAAGGTATATAAAATTGTCACCCATTATATACGGCTGTGTTAAATTTCCGTAACTCAATAGGTATTAGAACAAATGTTTCTGTCTTTATCGCTTATATGTCCTAGTAAGAAGACTTCTCCCAGAGTGTTCATACAATAGTGGTCCAATCGTGAGATAAGACTTAATTACCACTACTTGTACAAACTATCATCTTGACATTTTTTGCTTTGAAACATCGAAAAATTATATAAAGGTCCTGAATTTTCCACCATGCTTGACTCTCACCTAACGCATATTTCAGTATATACAGAAGAGGCCGGTAAGGGGCGTGTTCTTTTAAAAGTCGTTGAGTGACCACACACTATAATCAATTTAAAGTCGTTGGGTGACCACACACTATAATCAATTTAAATATATAGTTATGTAGGGAATAGTGCATGTGTCACTATAAAACTAATCGCAGCTTTTATTTTTTTCTTATTAACTGTTTTTTTTTTTGTAGCGATTTCCATAAAACTAATAATAATGATCCCAGTATTCACTTTTTCTCTTCACTCTTCTTTTTTATTATTGATAGAATGTCTAAGATTTTTATATGTATACTACTAATATTAATAATTGATACAATAACTGAAAAACCTCGTAAAGAGTTGACATCCTCGTGCCTTATTTTCATCTATTATTTTTCATATTAGATGATATTTTGTTAAATGCAAAATTATGAAAAAACTTTGAAAATTTAACCATTGTATGTACTCTAATATGGGCGTTGTATCATTTTGTTTTTGATTTGTTACACTTATAAATGAAATCGTCGTATTTGTTGTTTTTCTTTTTTTTGGTATGTTACATCTTCTTTAAAATATTTGATTTAATTCTATTATAAATGATTATGAATATATTAAGTTCAACCGAATAACCTTCAAAGAGCTTCCAACGACAACTGTCCATGTAAACACAGAAAGCAAAAGCGGTTTAATCTGCACCACACCATGATAAGACTTTTTAGTTGTTCTGGTTAAATGATGGACAACTTGTATATATTTTGTTCTCATGCTAGATAATTTGACCCTTTACATCAATACCAAATTGGACATTTTAATCACTCGGAAAAATACTTCCACAAGATACACTCTATTAACTTTTAGTATTGAATAATATAAGATATTTTATATTTCAATAAGGAAATTGTTATATTCTAGTTTCAAGAAGTGTACCCAGAGAAATTTAAAAGAATTAATGTGGTCACTTTATTACCAAAATATACTTACTTTTCAGCTAAACATCCCAAAAAAAAAATCACAGTTAGCTGAAGTAATTAAAGGATTGGTGACCTTCAAAAAATGATGGTCCAAACCACGTTAGGAGACTCGACATATAATAAGTAGTACTAAATGAGTTGTACAATGTTGAACAGACTTGCACTTGACATCTCTGTAAGACGACCCGTAGAAAGAGACAAGAAATACTGTCAGCCCAGTCAAAGATTTTTTTCTACTTCTTCTAGTTTTCTAATTTTAACTGTTCTGAGATATTTTTTTTCCCAAGATCTGAATATATGAACTCGCATGCAAAAGCTTGTTTTTCTGCAAGTTTAGAGTTACAAATCATTTACTACATCACTCTTTCATTTTAATTTTTGGTGATCCAACATACAATATTTCTTTATTGGACATTTTGATTAACAAATATACTGCTCAACGACAAGTTAACTCCGTGAAGACATCACTCATTGGCAACATTATATCACTTTCAGTTTCGGATTGTGTCCAAGTCAATGCAGGAGCTTTTGGTAATGGAATGATGACAGTCTCACTACCAAGCCAAAGTATTACAGAACTCATGGTTGGTCTTTTTGCTGCATTCTCTTGTACACACAACAAACCAATTTGGATAAACTTAATTATCTCATTTCTTGAATTCTCTATCAGCAACTGATCAATTATCATCTCTGGCTTTTCCTCAACCCATCTCTTCCATGCCTGAAACAAGAAAATACATGATTTTACTTAAATTCTGTGATGAAAATATTATGGAGCAAGACAGATATTTTATGAAGCTTACAAAAGCTGCAAGTCCTTCTCCTTCGAAGCTGTTGTTTTTTACACCACTTATCATCTCTAGAAGCATAACACCGAAGCTGTAAACATCTGATTTAGGTGATATTTGCCCATGATTCAGATATTCAGGAGCCATGTATCCACTGGATGTAAACAAACCAAGAGCATCAAACACGTTTGATTCACTTAGTGTCTTAAAGATTCTGTTAAAAAAGAAAGCTTTCAAATTTTTCATCAAGGTTGATTGATATGTTCTTACCGTGTTCCAGCGATTCGTTTTGTTTCAGCTCGAGTCTCATCCGTCTCAAACAACCTGGCTGTCCCAAAGTCTGCAACTTTAGGGTTCATCTCTTCATCTAAAAGGATATTGCTTGCCTTCAAGTCTCTGTGAATAATCTTCAGCTGAGAGTCTTCATGGAGATAAATAAGACCTCGAGCAATGCCTTCTATAATTTTGCACCTCACATCCCATGTAAGAAGCAAGCGCTTCTCCTCATCTGCAGAATTCAAATAAACAATATTTTTGCTAAAATATATTTCTGAAATTATAAAAAAATTCCGTGATCTTTTAAAGTCTCACCAAAAATAAAGTGATCAAGACTTGAGTTGGGGACAAACTCGTAGACAAGAATCTCTTCATCTTCTTCACTACAGAACCCAAGAAGCTTAACCAGATTTCTATGCTGGAGTCTTGTCAAGAGTGAAACTTCATTCTTAAACTCTGTATCTCCTTGTCCTGACCCTCTTGTTAATCTCTTAACCGCTATATCTTGGCCGTTTAGTAATGTCCCCTGAAATGAGTTCTCAAGATATGTTACTCATCAGACCAACAACAATCCATAGCTTGTTATTAAGAAGAATACTATTACTACGTACCTTATACACAGTACCAAATCCACCTTGGCCAAGCTTATTTTCAGAAGAGAAGTCATTGGTTGCCATTAATATCATACCAAGATTAAACCGTAACATGAATTGACCTTCAGAATCAGAGAACTCTGCACTACCAACTACAAAGAAGAAAAAGCCTTAATATTAATTTACATCATAACGTGGATTTAGAAACAAGGCACACTTACCATTGAATCTGTTGTATGATTTTAACCTCCGTACATAGACTTTGAGGAATCCAGTAAACGCCAAAAGATAAACAAAACTAAGAACCACAATTATTGCAATAACTTTCTTATAACCAATGTCTCCTCCTGCAGTACATGAAAGTGTTTTAGTTTGAGAACCTCTTTATTATATTTGTAAATTGTGTTGCAATCATCTTACTAATTTATGTACCTTTCTTTACTATTGTAGGGCTCTCATTTACAGGAACCTGAAGTCGTGGGGGCGCAGGAACTCTTGTTACATTATTAAAAGCATTATTAAAGGCATATAGATCCCACCTGAAAATGCAGCTCGGAAAACTAGTCATTCCTCCTTTTTTACCGGTATAATCTTTTCTATAATTCGTCAAGCAATCTTCCAAACATGTCTTGCAATCTTGGGAAGTTAAGTCAGGTGTGCATTGCATCAGCATGTAAACATTTGTAAAGTCTGTGAACTCAGCACTTGCGGCACTATAATACTTAAGTGCCGAGGAATTTTCAGCTTTCGTGGCAGCCTCAAATGTACGATTAACCATTGCTTCCCACTCTCGTGTGAAAATGGTTATGTTTATAGATGACGAGATACCATCTGGATTTGGGGATTGAACGGGAGGACTAAGCTCAAGGTTCCCAAAAGTTGAGTGGTTTGAGGAACGTACAAGGCATAAAACTTGGTCTCCCTCGCCACTACCCCATATGTACGAATCCCTGCTGTTTGTACACGTCGTTTGGGTATCCTGAGTCATTTTCTGGACACAACTGAGACAAGCTTCTCGATCATATCCTTTTGCGCAAAGGCCAAGAGCGTAGACCTTGTTGGGAAGTTGGCCGAATGAAGCATTGTAAAATCCCCCGTTATTGACGACGTTAACAGCAAGAGTAGAGAAGAGTCTGCGGCGATTCTGAGCATAGCTACTGCTGTTACCGTTGAAGGAGCTTCCTGAACACTTGACGGCGTTAATAACATGAAATGTTTGAAAGAAAATAAGAAGAAAAGAAGAGAAGAAGATCATCAAAGTAGAGCATTTCAACATTTTTTTTACTCGTATACTGCTTCGTTATTGTTAAGTGGTAATCGACTTTACAGCGTTCTTCTATTTATAATAGAGTAGCATGAGAAAAAGACAGGACACTTGACGGCGTTAATAACATGAAATGTTTGAAAGAAAATAAGAAGAAAAGAAGAGAAGAAGATCATCAAAGTAGATCATCAAAGAAAAAGACTAGGACTTTGACTTCCAAACTGAGAAAATGGGTTATCGGTTTGGTTTTCAAAAATTGATTAGTGAGTCCCGACCTGCACGGTCCCGAGTCTAAGGTAGTGGCAAATACAATAATTTATACTAAATATGGTTGAACAATACAAGCTTTTGTCTAAATTTGATTGCATCAAGATGCAGTGGTTTATTTAAACATTAACATAATTGTAAGTTTTTCTCCATCTACCGTCATTAAATTATGCAATTCTTGACTTTAGTCAACATATGTTGACATTTAAATAACTCATTAATGCAATTCTTTTGTTGAATTGTCTTCCCCAACCAGAAAATGTTAGTATAATAGGAGAAACTTGAAGGTATGTTTTAGTGTAAAAAATTGGCTATTTATAAACTTTTAATGAATTTCTTTTGAACTAATTTATTTGTTACTGACTTTTTAGTTCATTTATTTTTGTACAATTTTTTTTCATCAGAAGCCATCGGTATTTTTAAGTCATCGGACTTGTATTAGAAATGTGCAAAGGGTTTCGCATTCATGTCAGAAAAAAATCCATTGAAAATCCATCAAAAATAGCTTTTATTATATAGACAGATTTCCGTAAAATACTCTCGTCAGATTTTTTTTTCTAAATTCCTTGAAGTTATATACTATAATGTTTATGGCTCTAATTGGTAACTGTTTTATTGTTATGAAAAAACAAAAAAAAAATTATAAAAGATTTAAATTAAATCAATTATATTTAAATTAATTTTTTATTAAAAATATAATTGGTTTAATTTAAATTAAATGTAAGGAATAATTAGGAAAGTCTAGGATGAAGATTTATTAAAGAAGCTACTACGCCGAGGACAGGTGGCTCAGTGGTGTAGTTACTTTACAAATCCTCAAGGCACCAGGGATCGAACCCCCTACCTGCAGTAATAGGAGGGTATTTAAAAGCCAGTAGACTAGTTGGCAAAAAAAAAAAAAAAAAACTACTACTAAGTAGTAAAAGAAGAGCCTCATTATGGGGTTGGTAATCTTTTAGTTATCTCTTTGTTACGAATTAATTTTTCTACATTAGGTATATAAAAATGTTTACCCTTTGAACACGGCTATGCAAAATATTCCTTTTGTGTTAATGTAATCCATACGACATCCACACCTTTTTCATTAATCATTAGTTTTTGAAGTTGGTCGCTTGACTATACTCGGAATGGTAAGACAAAGCGAATAAAAAAGCCAAAATAAATGTAAAAAGAAGCTATATATGAAAAAGCAGTAAGAAAAGAATCTTACTCGGAAATTCTCTGGACAATGTAAGACGCGTTACAACTTTCGGAGTCTCTTAAAAAAGTTTTTCAAATTAAAAAATATCAATAAAATAATAAATAGTATTTTAATTGTAAAATTTTACTAAATTTAGGAACTCTCACATATAATTTTTTAAATAAAGATATTTTTTTATTTTTCTGAGAAATTATCTCAATAAAATATTTTTAGTTTTTTTGAGAAAAGAATCTTGTGAGATACCTATTAGAGATTGTCTTAAAATAGAGTCCAGTTATCCAATGAAATTATATTATACGAAGCCAGATATATTATTCAGAGAAAATTGTGCGAAATGTCATCTTTTTACTCAAAATTATGTAGAATGCCATCACTTGATTTTCTTTGTAGAATGTTATCTTGTGATTTTGAAATGACCAAATTGTCTTTGAATAATTGGAAGGTAAAAGTGGGAAGAGACAAAAGGAAAAAAAAAAGAAAATGAGTAAAAATTATATTCTTCGTTTTATATTAGTTGTCATTATACAATATTTCATATATATTAAAATAATAGTTAAATGTTATATTATACTCTTGATTGATTATTAGAGTTCCAAACCATTTAATATTTTATTTATTTAATTAGGAGCAAATGAAGTTATTTTATATTAAAAAGTATATTGGAAAATAAAAATGACAACGAAAATGAAACAAAAAATTTAATTTACAATGACAACTAATATAAAACGGAGGAAATATATATTTTATGAGAAACTGGAATTAAATGAAGCAAATAAACGACTGATACATGGCAAATTTTGTGTATGATGACGGACAAGGACAAATGTTTGTGTTAGACACGAACATTTGTTTACGTTAAATATAAAGTTGGTCATACCGGTGAATAATTGATTAACATGTGATATAATTTGTGTGCAAAACTAAAAATGGACATATCTATACTGGATATGGATATTTTCGGTTTTGGAAATAGAACTAAGCGAATAGTTGATTGACACGTGGCAAAATTTGTGCGCAACATTGTAAAGGGATACATGTTTATGCTGGATATGGATATTTATCCATTTTTATGCTCATGAACATAAAGCATGAGAGTAAATTACATTTTGGGTTCTAAAACATAATACTACTATTTTTTGTAGGAAATAAAAAAGCAGTCAGACAAGAATCTTTACTCGAAATATCTCTGGATAATATAAGAGCATCTCCAACAAGTTTTCTAAAATTAAAATATTATTATTTTTTATTTTAATCTATTTTTTATTTAAATTTTAAATTAAAAAATATAGTGTCCAATAGAAAGTTGACACGTGGCAAGAACTCATCTCTTAAAACTCTTATTTAAGAACTCCTCTCCTAAGTTTCTTAAAAATATTATTATTTTAATTATTTTATAATATTTTAAATTTAAGAACCCCTCCAAGAACTCCTCATTGGAGGTGGTCTAAGCAGCGTAAAACTGGGGTCGAGTTATCCAACCTGTCAGACAGCTATTTTAAGTGCTCTTTCAATTTAGTTGATGAAATTGATGTTACACATTCGCCCAGACCTAACGTTTTCAGTTGGATTTGCTAGTACATATTATACGCAAAGTCCATGAAAATCACATGGAGAGAATCCTTCGATATCTTAAGAAACGATTGCTTTTGGCATAAGTACTATCATAAAGGATCAAATAATATCTTTGGTTACAGTAATAGTAGTCATAATATATATTGATGAAGATGATAGAAGGAATACAATAGGTCATACTTTCTATCTCAGAGTATCACCAATCATCTGATCTGATGCTCACAAAAACAAAATACAATATCATTTTCTTCTTGTGAAGCGGCAAAACAAACTATTTAGCTTCAAATTTTGCTAAGTGAGATCACAAGAAAAAAGACCAAGCAAGTGAGCAACAAGATCGACAATAAATTTGTTACAATACTCACCAAAAATCTCATATTTCTTGATAAAAGTAAACACATTAATAAATATTACTATTTCATACGAGAATGCATTGAGAAAGAATTAGTTGATGTAAAAGGTGGACATTTTGACTAAGGCTTTGGCAAAACTCAAATTTATTGAAGTGAGAAATTTGGTTGAAATTTAAAATTTGTCTAAAGGAAAGTTGAAGGTTGGATAACCTTTAATATTCAGACATTATTTTAATTTCCAATAAATCATTTAAGTTGGTTAGGATAAGATAGACTTAAAATGTGATAAGTAAGTTAGGGGAGATATCTAATTCTGAAAAGAAAATGAAACTTTAGTAAATAAGGAAATTAGCAAAGTTGTGTTAATCCTATAAATAATACCATAATGATGTGTGAACAAGAATCGTAGAGTTTTAATTTTGAGTTATGTTCTAAAATGTTAATAAGAGAATTATTTTTATTACTAGGGCAAAGTGTTTACAAAAAAAAATTTATGATAAAAAATTAAATCCACATTTTGTAAAAACAAAAATATAAAAGTATCTCTATATCTATTATATAATGAATGGTCAAAACAAAACAAAATAAATGATTAAACTTGATTTTAGGGTAAGTACATCATCATTAATAATAAAAATATTTGATTTAATTATATTATATGTGATTATCAATCTTTTGAATTTAACTAAACAAAGGAAAATGTATCATTTATGCTACAGTAGAGTTCAACTCCACAGAGTTGTGTTTACTGCATATGATGAGTAAAGTGCGACTACGATGCATCACATCATATCAACGATAACAACTCAGGTGTAGGATGGATAGTACGAGACTAACATGTTATACTTTTTATACGTTGGCATGCGAGTGAGAAATCTAATTTTGTCGAACTTGTTTCATTCATTATCGTCAAAAATGTTTTATACAGAGATTGAGTTGGTTAAAGACTAAACCAACTTTACTTTTTTTTTTTTTTTTTTTCCAACGACATTACGAAATAAAAAGAGAAGCCCTCGGACCTACCCAACTCCCTGACGCCGCGCTGAAGTCCTACTTGACCTGGCTAGAGCATCTGTTCTATGATTCAAGAGCTTGGGAATAGCGGAAAGTGAAACTCTGGCAAACGAAGCCCGAAGAACGCTGAACTCCTCCTGATAATGTCCAAATGCTGGCCACTCCTCATGGCGCTGGAGAATGAGCACCGCCGTCTCACAGTCCGTCGAGACCTCCACCTCAGAAATACCGCGTGTCAGCAGCGCACTCAGCACCCAGATGACCGCCTCGACCTCGGCATGAAGGGGAGAAAGGGACTGATGTCGACTGAAAGCTCCTGTGATTACTCCGTCCACCGAATCTGGAAAGCCTATCCACCCAAACCCCGTAAACTGGTCTGTGGCTTTCCAGGAAGCGTCCACATAGCATCTATATCCTGTGAACCTGTGATTGGCTGTGGTCGGGAATATCCAAGGAGCCCGTATTATCTCTATCCATGGTTGCACTAATTCCTGCGAAGAAGTGATTGATGTGCGAGCCAGTAACCACTCCTGACAATCAGCAGTAGCCTTGGCCAGAATATCCCTAGGATCCAAATCCTCATTTGAAAAACAAAAAATATTGCGTGCTTCCCAAAGTTGCCATATTATCCACGGGAAAGCCGTTGTGCCTACTCGACCCTTCACTCGTCTTACCAGATAACCCAAATTATACCAAAGGGACTCCCCTGGGAATATTCCCGGGGCTGAGGGTATAGAGGACAAACACCAGACCTGGATTGCAGGTGGACACTCAAACAACACATGACTGATTGTCTTTAGATCAGCTCTACAACGCGGACAGCCAGAGTCGCGCCCAAGCCCCCGTCGCACCAGGTTCGGATATACCGCAGTACACCCTGACATCGCTTGCCACAGGAAATGTTTCACTTTGTTTGGAGCGTTCAATTTCCAGCACTCCCTAAAGAAAACTTCAAAAGTCGGTCCAAAAGTACCTTCTTCCACTTCCGACGCCAACTTATACCCTGATTTCACCGAGTATTTCCCAGATAGTGTATTGTGCCACACCCAACAATCTTTTCTCGGTACCCGCGGTAACCGAAGGGCTAAAATCAGTAGGGTGTCCTTAGGTTCAAAATATTGACGAACCAAAACCTCATTCCAATTGCCAGTCTGCCTATCAATAAACTGATCCACTCTCAGATCAGGGAATAGACAGAGATCCGACCAAAGAGCAGGTCGTGGTGGTGTATCCGGGATCCATGGATCCTTCCACACCCGAGTTAGCCTACCGTCTCCAATCCTCCTAATTATACCCTTTATTATCAAAGGGCGTGCCGAGAGTATGCTACGCCATCCATACGATGAGGCTGTCTTTAACTGGACGTCCAGTATAGATGTATTCCTCTAATATTTCCCCTGCATGACCCGCGCCAGAAGCGACTCCGGGCACACCATCAGGCGCCAGAACTGTTTAGCCAGAAGAGCTGAATTAAACTCTTCTAAACTCTGGAAGTCTAGTCCGCCATCTAATTTTGACTTACACAGAGCCTTCCACTGTTTCCAGTGTATTCCCCGTGATGGGCCTGAATTCGCCCACCAGAAATCAGCAATAGCAGACTGCACCTTTCGTAAAATGCCTTGTGGCAGTCTATAACAAGTCATAACATACGTCGGAAGCGCCGTAAGAATATAATTAATTAGTATCTCCTTTCCTGCCTTCGAGAAAAATCTGGCGGACCAATTTGCCACCCGGGCGTTCAACTTATTCGCTACCGATATTCTCTGGGAGCCCCAGGTACGTCCCCATACCCCCCAAATTCCGAATTCCCAGAGCTCGTTGCACCATGTCCTTAGTGCTGGCATCTACTCGTTTGCCGAATTGGATCGAAGATTTATCAATGTTGATTTTCTGACCGGACAATTTCTCATAGTCTGCCAAAATATTCATAATATTTGTAGCCTCCTCCTGGGATGCTTTACAAAAGAACAAAGTATCGTCCGCAAACAACAAATGTGATATTGCGGGACTATGTCGTGCTATAGTAATGCCAGACAGCGACCGCTGTTGTACAGCCCGTTTCACCTTCGCTATCAGGACTTCCGTGCATAGTATGAATAAATAAGGTGACAGGGGGTCTCCTTGTCGTAAACCTCGGCCCAAGATTACCTTACCACCAGAACAACCATTTATGATTATGGAGTACTCCACACTCGTTATGCAGAACATGATGCACTTTATCCATTGATCACAAAATCCTAGTTTACCCAGTAACACTAGAATAAAGTCCCATTCGACTCTATCATAAGCTTTACTCATGTCGGTTTTGATAGCCATGTGGGTGCCACTTATCCCTGGAGAAACTCGTAGCGCATGGAACATCTCCTGGGCTATCAGTATGTTATCTGAAATCATCCGGCCTGCTACAAAAGCGGATTGAGTCTCAGAAACCAGTTTAGGGAGGACTCTTTTTAGACGAAGACATAGAATCTTCGAGAGTATCTTGTACCCTATGTTGCACAAGCTAATTGGTCTGAAATCCACGAATGTGATCGGCTTAGATTTCTTTGGAATCAGACAAATATTTGTTTTATTCAAATCTTTGGCAAACACACCTGACTGTAAAAAGTTATTCGCCAACCTAATTAGATCCAGCTTAACAATATCCCAGGAGTATTGATAAAAAAACGCTATCCCATCCGGCCCTGGTGCTTTGCCAGGGTTCATTGAAAACAGCGATGATTTCACTTCTAACTCTAAGATAGGTCTAGTGAGTGCCTGATTATTGAAATCCGATATCTGCCTCTCAATTTCCTCCAATTTGATATGTGTGTTCCCGGTTGGACGAAACAAATCATTAAAAAAGCGTGTTGCTTCATTAAACATTCCTCGTTCCTGAACAATCCAGTTACCATTATTATCCATTAAGCCCGTAATCCTGTTACATGCTCTGCGTTGCTTTACCAGAGCATGAAAATACTTTGTATTTTCATCCCCCGCCTCCAACCATTTGTTATGACTCTTTTGTTTCCAGTACAACTCTTCGTCACTATAAGCAACCTTGAGCGAATTTGTAGCAGTCTCAATGACTAGAGAATCTACCACTGAACCAGCATTATATTCTTCTATCTTTTTTTGCAACTGTAATATTCGTTGTCTACTTGACAATACAGTCTCGTGACGCTAGTGAGAGATCTCCTTGCAGTGCAGCCTTAATTTTTCAGTCAAAGACACTACACTACCCTCACGGCCTCGACAGCGCTCCCAACTCTGCTGTATGATGTTTTGAAAACCCACTTTACCCAACCAGCGTCTATCAAAGCAAAATCTCTTCGACTTAGAAAAAGTGCCGGAGGTTCCAAATTTTCCCAAAATAGGTCGATGATCAGAGCCTATCATGTCCAAATAATGAATTTCTCCTTGGTGGAGTAAATCATGCCAATCCCCATCCCCATATGCTTTATCTAACACACACCGGACAATACCGGAACGGTGTACCCCCCTCCAGGACCATACGTTACCAATCTTCGGAAAGTCTATCAAACCGCAATTTCGTAACATCGCATTGTAATCCATAAAAGAAGTTACATTCCGCAAGATGCCGCCTTGTTTCTCACGATTACCGGATATTTCATTGAAATCTCCACAAAGTAACCGTGGTCCAACTCGAGAAATACCCATCCTTGTTTGCCGTTCCCAAACCCTCGCTCGATGTGACTGGACCGGTTCTCCATAGAGAAACGTAATATGCGATGTGACCCCTAAAATTTCTATGGAGATATCGATCTTATTTTTATCTTTATAATTAATAATGACATTATAATATTCGGGATAAAATAAAGCCAAACCCCCACTTGAACCTATCGGTTCAACCGTTGTTAAGAAACGATAACCCAAATGCAACTGAATTGTTTCCAAAAAAACGAATTTATTTTTAGTCTCTGATAAAAAAATAAAATCCGGTTTACAAGTTTTCCAAATTTCCCTGAGGAAGTTTATTGTGATCATATTTCCTAAACCCTAACAATTCCATCATAACAATTTAAGAATCATAAATTCAAAATCGTGGAGTCTTGATCTGCCTCCTTAGCTTTTCCCTCCTTGATTTTGAGAGTCTTTGGCGTTCTCCTAGGAGACTTGGTGCCAACCAAAACCATCTTCCGTGTGCTTATCCCACGTAAAGGCGTTGAAGTTTTAGAACCCAACTTTTTTGCAGCGGTTTTAGACTTCTTCAAACTCGCTGTCTTCCCCATTTTCAGCTTCTCAACCAACTCAGTGTGGAGATCCACTTGTTCCTTATCTGTCAAGTCGTGCTGAGTCTATAACTCTGATTCCAGCACCAGTGCACTCAGCTCCGACTCAGTCACTAGACCCGTCTCTCTTAGCAGCTGGTCCTCTAACAGTGTCTCGGTCTCACTGGTGACCTGCTGCAGTGCCACGTTTTCTAAAGCTTCCATAGAGTCCAGAAAATCCTCTATTGGTATCTGGTCCTCAGCGGACAACAGAGGCGATGCTGCTGCTCTCTGCTCTTGTCCATCCGAGGGCTGGTTCGACGCCTCCTGAAAGAGTGGTCGTCTTACCTTCTTGGCCAAAGTCAAATCTACTCCAGTTTCTGTCTCAGCGACCTGAAAAAATATCAGGAGTTGCCATAAGCATAAATTAACAGCCAAAACAATACAAGAATTTACACCATAAAATAATACCCTAGCAGAAGCAGCATTTACAATTGGCAAAGTAGTGAGGCCCCTGCCTCTCTTACTCTGGCGCACATTACCCCTACCCAGTTTAGCCCGTTCTGGGACTCCACCACCTTTGCTATTACTTAAAACAGCTCCCTAAACCAGCCCCTGCCTCTCTTACTCTTTTCGGACTTTCCTAGAGACCGAAAACCAGCATCGCTTAATCCTAAAGACTCAGGTTTAGCTTTATAGCAAGCAGTTGCTGCATGAGTCATCCTATAACAGAGACTGCAATAACCTTCTAACCTATGATACTCAAACATTATTTTTGATTCACAGCCTTCTTCGAATTCCAAAATCGATGAAAATACCAAAGGCTTTGAACAAGACAATTCTATATGAACTTGTCCTCTCACCACATATATGCTAATGACTAACCCTACAGACTTAGCAACCAGGCGGTAAACCTCTTCTACTCTATACTCAAACGGAATTCCCGTTATTCGGATCCATAACCTAATAACGTTTGGGTGGTCGGCATCAGCCATAGGTTTCCAAGGGGCATAGGAAACCATCCACCCGTCAAAGTTAATTGACCCATTCTCTAAAACAGTAGCCATATCAGATTCTGCTTGAAACTCAAATTGGAACCTTCGAACTTCTAGCTAACAGTTCTGAGTTTTCTATCTTTGGTATCCTAATCTTCAAAAGCCTAACTGGTGATTTCACCATCCCACCCTTCTTAAGAGGGAGTATTTGAGACATGAGAGGCACTTGAGTAAAAATCGTTAAACCTTTGATGCCCACTCTAGGTAAAGTAATGCGGTGTGAATGTATAATGCCCAAGCGTGACTTTAAATAGAGTCCTAGACCGACTTTTCACACTAACCAGAATCTAGAATCACTCCTAAAAAAACTCCTATACTTTAGGAACCGTGACTGTGACCAAATTTGCTTAGATTTATATCTGAAATTATATGCATATCTCCCAAAACCACAGATCATATCCCTTAACTTCAGGGAAGTAATCCTAACCACTTTTTGAACGTGATAGACCCACAGTTGTGATAAACCTAGAGAGGTGCGTTTATGAACTAATATTCTGTTCAAATTCAAATTTAAAAAAAAGCTCCCCTCAACTGTGGGGTGAACCTTAATTTGAAAGAAAACTGACCTGAGCATTATACTAGCATGCCTTGTGCTGCATTTTAAAAGCTTCCCAACTAGGCCCGAAGGCAGCATAGTCCTCTGTGGGTCATAAAACCACACTGTGAAGCTCAACCTGAGACACCAATGAAACCCAAACAGTGTATTCAGCAGCCCCTCTGAGACTTTCCAACATATAGATACATTATTAGACTTATGAATAATCCATCTAAAACCCAATATGATCAGACAATATAATTCAGGATAATTGCGCATTAACATATCATTCCCATGACCAGGATCAACATGTAATTCAGACCCAAGGGTTGATAGTGAGCAAAGCACCCCTACCGACCCATCGCACCAAACCCCCAAGGCCCTTAATCTCTGTGCAAATGCACGACCCATAGGTACCACTCTACCACCATCAAGACACACGGAGATTCCTGACCACAACTGTAAACCCAACATCCAACTAATGTGGGCTAAAGGCCTAGACCATAAAGACAACCGCCCCTTGACTACTTGAGAACCCCGCGAGACCATATTTGTCTCCCATCTATGGTTCAAATGACCAGTTATGGGACTCAATGTCCTTACCAAACTGACAAGAGGGAAGGTAATATTATCCCCCTTTAAGTTGTGGTGTATTCGAGAGCTAAGAGCGAACCAAATCGACATCTTAGGTCCGATAAACATAACCAGGTTGTCCAAGATAAACGCAATACCAGCGATATAAACATCTGAGTCGACTCTATGAAACCATCGAGAGTCTTCTCGAGATAAACAACCCTATATCTTCCCACCAAACCCAAAAACTAAAAAAAATAACCAAAACGCAAAGAAAAGTCGAAAGAACCACTTATCTGGTAGGGAAAAATGGTTGCTCAATCCTCCCGATTCAATTCCGAAAACCAGTACCAGGCGAATCCTTCGCCTTCCAAAACCAGATACACACCCAGTTTAGGGTTCCGATTTCCCGAAACCCCCAGGGAGCCTCTCCCCTCCAGATAGATCCAGATCCTCAGTCAAACCCCGAGGAAGCCCCCAAATCGATTCGAATTCCTCCTCGATAGAACCTTTTCACGCCTAATAACCTCTGATTCGTCGCCTCTAGAGACATAGACCCGCAGCCCCTCCGTCACCCGCTGAAAACCACACCGGAATCGCTTCGCCTAGCCGCTAGATCTCCTTAAACCAACTTTACTTAACACACACCAATCTAATTCCCTAATTAAACCGGAATTGATCTAGCAAGACCACTACACCAACCCACATTTTCAGAAGTAGTTAATGGCTCAAAACAGAGAACTATTCCAAGTTGCAGAACTTCTTCAACGTGAATCATGATCTCGATCTGGACCTGTGACAATAGCGATTTTTTCAATTACGACAAAAAAACTTAAGAATGTGAATTCTCTGCCTTGATCTAGGAAAGGTAATCATCACGGGCAGTAAGATTTCGTTGAATAGAATTTGAAGGTAACAATCAGATTATCAATAATCTTTTCCTTAAGAACAGAGAGAACCTTCACTTAAAGAATTAGATCTCACTTATAAAACTTTGGAAGTACATGTTAGAAGCCACTAGATTCATATATACGTCGAGATCACAAAATGTTTGCGCGGATCTTGTAGCTCGTAATATCCTTTAAAATGTCAAAATGCTAGGTGGTTTATAAAAAATATATTTATCCAATGTTCTTGCCAAACATTGTAACAAACGAAGCTTCTCAATAATGATGACAACTCTTCATGTAAACACACACAATGTTCTTGCGGTTTATAATGTAGACCTATCATGGTTTGAGAAAATAATGAATTAGCATAATCTATTAAATTCCTCGGAATCATAGTGCGCTTACCATTTTTAGTCTGCATATATTTTTCCATTTAATCTAGTGTATCCTTTATGATATTTTAGAATTTGACCACTAAAAGTTTCCTATAGCTAAATTTAATTTTGTCCATATAGGCTTAGGTAACCTGTAACATGACATGGTATGTGTTGGCATTGCTGTTAAAACCGAATAAATCAAGACTTCTTTACCCCATTTGGAAACGAATTTTGAAAACCAACTATCGATTCTTTCCTGTAGTCTTTCCCAAAAAAGCAAAAACCTTAGAAGACCGAGATAATAATATGATTAGCCTCTTCTGTAGTTGTTTTACAACAAAAAAACTATCTTCAACAAAAAGTAAACGTAAAGTCTTTGGACTTGCTCTCACAATAGTGTACTCGAGATCAGTTTGTCATGTTCTGCTTTTTTTTTTTGTTAGAACCTTCGTGCATAGTGTAAAATACATAAGGGGATATGGGATCTCTTTGTCGTAAACCTCTTATAGGAATTAGTTATCCTTTTGGATTTCCTTTTCAAAAAACTGAATATTTCACACTGGTAATACAATGCATGATGCATTTGGTTTAGCCATTACTAAACGAAGTCTTGGAAGTAAACTTTCTACTAAATTACATTCTACTCTATCATATGTTTTGATCGCCACGATGCATCAACATATGCTACGATTTCGTCCTCACCAGGTTGAGGTATCTTTGTAATCGTCATCTTCTGCTAGTTTGATTAGTCAATTGGGCATCATTCAACTCTTCGACATCCAAAATTACTTTGCTTAATGTATCCTGTGAATAATCTGGACTTGAATATAACATTGTTTCTGGATTTCCAGATGCTCCATAGGATCCAACCTGGGAGAATAGTGCCCATCTCTACTGGCGGCAAGCTCATCGTACTAAGTTTCTTTCAAGTTATCACAAACTCTGGATCTGAGATACTTGCCTCTAGGTTCTCGAGAGGAGCTAGGTTCCATAATTTTTTTGCAAATTCACATTCAAAGAGCATGTGTGATAAGTATTCCAATTCTCCACATCTAATGCAAGCTTGATTAACTGGTACTTGTGTTTGTGCTAATAGTTCACCAACCGATAGTCTTTTTGAGAAAGTTTTCTACAGAAAAGGTTGGATCTTTGGTGAGAGTTTGGTTTTCCAAATATCTAGTAACCAATCAGGCTAAGACGGTATAAATCTATCTCTCCTTTTGATACTACGAGTTTTAACCCTATATCCTACTTCAAGTGCACATCAAACAAAATAGTATTTAGGGATCAAATTCACGAAGAACCAAGTTACACTGTCCATTCCTATTGAATCACAAGCTATATCAATCAAATAAAGGAAGTGAATTCTAACAACTTAGACGGGAATATAATCAAATAATTAAAGCAATCGGATGTCGGGTATTCATTCGGGAGTTAAAATTCTTGTCAGAGAAACTATTCAGGAACTACTCTAATCTTATTCTCGGCTTGAACATGAATAAAGGCAAACCAACTCTCGTTGAATGTACCCCTCTATCAGTAACCTAAAGATCCTAACTCTCGTTGGTTTCAGATTACAAATAGGCTTTATCGTTTGGGTTCAATTACCCACAATCCAACCTAGCATCAACTCTCGTTGGTAGTGAAGGAATTACTCTTCTAATCTAGTTTTAGTTCTTAACAATCTTCTGGAAGGTTAACCACCTAAAATCATTGACTAGGTGATCAGGCTAATCTATGCATTCGATTCGAGTATTAGAAGGAGAATCATCTACTAATAAATCATATTTGTTCCCCAACAGTGAATTCTAAAACACTAGAATCCCTAGATCCGATCTAAGATCTACTCAAATATATAATAACAAAGTTGGCAAGTCCTTCCTTTCGTGGAGAATGACGGAAAATGCTTCAAACCTCTCCAAAGTCCACCTTCAAACATGATTCCAACTCTGAATGTTTTTGACCTGAAATCTCAATAAAACATAGACAAATTTCCCAAATATAACTGTAATAATGAGCTCAAAACCGACAAAATATGAGGAACATCAATTCCCCGAGACTTAGCTTTTTGCTTGTCCTCAAGCAAAGAAAGAAAGATCATAGGAAATCACGTCTCATCAGACAAATGATTCTCTCGAGATCAGCACATCAAGTCCAAAGTGATTACAAGAATACGACTCATCAAAATTGAGACCACCTTGTACTTCTCCCAGACTTAGCAAAAACAACAATCTCGCGTCACAACTCAAAACAAACAATCAGAGCTCACATACTGACTCCCTAATAAATCTAAGTGCAGTCTCATTCGAGGGAATATCGATTAAAAGGCTTAGAGTTCCTACTTTTACTCTCTAAACTACCTTCAGGTTGATTCCATCTCTCTCTTTTCATAAGAACAATTCTTACCAGTAAGTTGCTTTATTGGATTTTTCCTTCAGTAAGCTAATCAGTAAAGTGAAAAAGGTCACGTCATTGAATATATTCTTAGAGACATCTCATTCACTCTAAAAATTCGCAGCGTTATTGGAAAAATTTTACCCTAGGCTAACTTAATGCAAAGATTTATATCGAGTCATAATTTTTGGCTCAAGATGCCTGAACATGGTGAAGATAGATACATAACCAAACTTACAAGGAACATCTTTCACTGAGTAAAGAGAAGGAATATACCTGATGTATGACCAATTCCCTTGACGAGAAGATTAAGTCAATTTAGGTGTGAAATCAGCATGAAATCCCCTAAAAGTTGAGATGAGTGTGCTCTGAAACTGAGTGTTGCTTTGTTTCTAGGTTTTCCAATAGTCTAATCGATTCCTGACAAATGCAAAACAAGTTATACTAAGTTCAGGATAATCTAAGGAAATAGAAAATCAAATGATCTAATGTCTGTCTCAAAAGCTCAAAAATACAGAAATAAAACAGGGAAATAGTTTGAAAATCCTAGAATGAAAAGAAATAAAACAGAGAAATGCGTTAGTCAATAGGTGTTCTCCCCCAGACTTACTTTACACTGTCCCAGTGTAAAAATAAACCAAAGGGAAGACATATAAGAAATAAATAAAGTGCAAAAGAAATAGGAAGTAGCTAAGAAGCTACTCAGGACTCTCGCTGTAGCGGGCGCCTGGTCCTCTGCAGCGGCGAGAAAGACGGTGATCCACTGTCTGATTATCCTCGTCATCGTCAGACCAATGTCCAGCAACATTCTCTCACCAATTATCCTCTTCCTCCTCTCGTTCTCAACCTGCCACTCTCTGAACTGCCGATCCGAGTTACTCCTCTGGAAACTCTGGAAGCAGAAAGTCAGAAGATGGAGCAGCGGATGCTAAAGGTACAAACTGAGTGAAGGTGGAAGCTCCAGCTCTCTGAGATCAAGCTCGCGGTGCAGTCTCCTTCTCCTTGAGCTTACTGGAGATCTCAGGATGCGACAAGTCAGGTCTGAACTCCACGTTCTCTCTGCAGCTTAGTGAAGTGAGGTGGGGAGCTGGGAGGGTGACGTACATTATCTGGGGCGTATCATCGAAAAACATCCACTTCTTCTTCTCCAGAAGGTACCCAAACTGCGCCAAGGCAGCTGTATTGATCAGATCGATCCTCTGAATAACCTCTGTCTGCTCGAGGTCCAACCCATGGTGCATTAAGATCGGTGTCAGGAGACTACCGATTGGCTCAACCACTTCCTTCCTCGGGTCACCTCTGAATCTACGCCTGATGAGCTCAGTGGTAAAAATGTAGCCTCAGTTGATGTTCGAAGGTGGTCCCGCAGCGAGAGTAGGATTGTGGTACAGATCCAAGACCATATGAGAGGTAGCGTCGTGCAGATATTCCAGCTTGGACTTTGTCACACTACCTGCCTCCTCATTCGCCAAAATCGTCAACCCAATGTGCTTGGCGACTATCTGAATGGCCGGGTTCCTGATGTGCGTGAGCTACGAGGCCTTACCCTGATAACCGTCACCTGACAACATATACCACAACTCGTTCTTCGGTGGCGAGTTCTTTGACAGTTTCTGCCTAACTGCATACTCGTCAAAGCCGTAAATCTAGCAGAACTCCTGAATTGTGATAGTGTAGAGGGCTCCTCAATATCGATACGTCAGATATTGGGCATAGACTAGAGCGTGGGGGTCAGCGCATGCATGTAGATCACACGTTGCCAGAAACTGCCTGACTATGTCTGGATACAGTGGATAGGCTTCGAAGCATAACTTGGTGATGAACAACATCTCCTAGGATGCCCATCCTATCTAGCGTCTCGCGGCCGAGGAATTTAGTTTGGATCAACATGTTTGTCAGAAGTTGATCATAGAAGCTTTCGTGAAAGCTCTTCCAACCGTCTCCCTCAGTCTTTTCCTTATATGCTGCAGAATTTCTGACAAGAGCGGGGGCATTCTGATTAGCTACACTGTCGACGAAATAGGTCTGCTCTAGTCTTGGCCACGGCAAAAAGTCATTGAGTTGACCATGTCGGTGCACATTGTCGTACTGTCGTGAAGACTGACCGCGCTGCAGTTTTGAAGATGCTTTCACCTTCTGTGTAGGTTTTCTGGGATTGGAAGTGAATGTGAGAACCATCTACAAAAAAAGAAGAGAGACACAACCGATAGAATGAGTTTGTAACGGAGAAAATTCACAAAATTTTGAAATCTTAGGTGTAAAAACGATCAGTGGTTTGGATTCTCATTCAAATAAACAATATGAACATTCAGCAATGCATCAATCGGACCACATCAAATCAAAATCAAGCCTAAAATTTTTAAAATTTCCCTAAAAATTCTCCTTCAACCTAACGAGCGATCTCTAATCAAAATTTAACAATCCACACAGCAAGAGGGGGTCGAATCTATGTAAGTATGAGGCATATGTATAAGTTAATCGATGAAAATCAACCAAGAAAAGAAGTTCCCCTTTTACCCAATTCATCCTGCAAATCCAATCAAAATTTCGAATTTAGAGGACATACCTTTGCAGATCAGAGTTATAAACAATAAAATCAGATAGAGAACGAGATTTGGATTAGGCTTTCGAATCGTCAAAATCGGGTGAAAAATGAGAGAGAAATCGAGTTTTTAGAATTTTCGCTAATAGGGTTTCACGAAAAATAACTGCTCTGCGCGTTTAAGAAGACGAACCTGGGTCGGAGATCGATCGATCCCCGAGTTTCTCGATCGATCGATGCTCTAGCGAGCATTGCTTGATCAATCTTTTCCTGCTCGGTCGGGTAGTGGATCGTGCGCAAATCTCCTTATTTTACTCGATCGATCCGCTTTTCTATACGCGTGCTCTTGATGGTGCGGTATATTTGCTCGATCGATCCATGCTCACTCAGTCGTGCGATTGATCGTGCACTTTTTGTGCTTTATTGGTCGGTCTTTGCTCATCTAGTCGGGCCATACTCATCCAGTCGGGAAACGGATTGTACGCTACTCATCGATCAATCGATCCATGCCTTTAAAGTCGGGCAGTGGATCGTGCACAAGTCCTGATCGAACGATGCCTTGTGCTCAGTCGTGCTCTTGATCGTGCGCATCCTACTATATACCCTTGATCGATCGATCCTAAGGAGATCGATCGATCTACACCTTCGAGAACTTCGTACTTAAAAAAACCAGAAACAAAAATGGATTCAAACAAAAAGGAAAAATGAAAAACAAATTACCTAATAGTGGGTTGCCTCTCACTCAGCGCTCTTTTACAATCATTAGCTTGACTCGGACGCCATTTAGATGACAGAGCTGCTTGAGTGAGGTTTGCTCACTCCTTGGATACTTATGTCCTCAATTATGAACCTTTTCAACTGTTCATATTTCGTGTGTATCGTCCTCCTGATGCATCTAGCAATGCAACAGTTCTATCGCGGCCTATTTCGTTGACCGTGTAAGTTCCACTAGCATCAATACTAGGGCTGCCTGCAAAAATCTTTATAACAAGACCATTAAAATCGTAACTGCAGAATTTGTCAAGACGACAAAGGATACAAGTGTTTTGATGTTCAGCCGAATCCCTCTCGTGTTCACGGAACAACTCATACTGCTCATCATAGTCACTGTCTTCTTCACCATCTTGAATCATACCACAGAAACGACTCGAAGAAGCTCGAATGGGGTATGAAACGTTCTGATCAACGTTCTGCAACACGACTCTCTGACTCATAAAGTCTAACTTGGCGCCCACGGTGTTGAGGAACGGTCTTCACAATAGGATATGAACAACTCCTTCTCTTGCCATCTCCACAACCATAAAGTCTGCAAGGACCTTCCAATTCCCGACCAAGAGACTGAAGTTAACAAGTCTCCCCTTAGGGACCTTGGAAGATGCATCTCCAAACGAAACAGAGGAGTGATGTTCCTGCATCAGCTTGATACCAAGTTTCTTCATAGTCTCCAAGGAGATAACATTAATACTAGCTCCAGAATCGCATATAGCATCACTGAAAACCAGCTGTCCAACCCGGCACGGTATCGTAAACTCACCCTGATCCTCTATCTTCTCAAGCTTTTTAGGGTATGGAGCTTGAGGATCATCCTTGTTCTCAACCGAAATCTCTGCTTCAGATTTCACCACATTGCAAGATTCTCTGAGATTCTTCTCAACTTTTCCATGTAAAGCTGTTTGGGGTGGTCTGATAGCTTCCGCAGTCTGAGCAACTTGTGTGTCTAGCTTCTTGAGGCGCACAGAGACTGACTCAAATTTCCCATTCAGGTCAATGTAGATGTTGTCCATCTTAGCATTAAGTTCTCTGGTAGTCTTCTGCTGCTCAACAGTGAGCTGCTGAATCAGGGCTTTGATTTCTTCGTTCGACGTCCTTGAAGGTGGTGCTGGAGGTTGTTGCTGCATTGGCGGCGACACATATGGCTTGTATGGTCTTTGCCAATTACTTTTTCCTGCGTTCTGAGCAAACGGTCTCTGGTTGTTCCATCTCTGGTTGGACGAATGACTTTCCCTGAAAAGGTGACCCTTGAGGCAGTGTGGGTGCTGGGAAAGTGACGTCTTGAGGGTTCTCAACATTAGTACTCCTGTAGGAGAGATAGTTCAAGTTCTGTTCCCTATTCTGCCAGTTGACGTAGTCGACCTCCCTCTGGTCTTCAGAACCAGCTGCAACATCTTGAACCTGAGCTACTTCTCTACTGTCCTCAACCTCATTCACACCTCTATGATTACCTTGATTTGCTCAGATTAGCATATCTAACTTCTCAGCAATGTCGTCAATCCTTTGACTTTCAACGCTGTTTACCTTCCTACCCCGATCATACTCCGGACAATGACTACCAGAACTTGCAGCTAGGTTGTCGATCAGAGTGAAAGATTCGTCTCTAGTGTTGGTCATGAAATCCCCATTGCTGGCAGCATTCAGAAAGTTTTTGTACTCCCACTCGGTCCCGCTATAGAAGGTGTTGAGGAGCTGTTCTTCCGAGTACCCATGGTGCGGACAGTCTCGCTGGTATTCCTTGAAACGTTCCCACGCTTTATTCAAAGATTCCCCAGATCGTTGCTGAAACGATGAAACCTTGCTCCTGAGAGCTGCAGTCTTGGACTTCGTATAGAATTGGTCGAGAAATGATGCTCGAACCTGAGCCCATGTGGTGAGTGATCCTAGAGGTAGTGAATGTAACCACCTGGAAGCTCTGTCGGAGAGTGAGTGATGGAAGAGCTTACACTTCACATAATCAGCAGGTACACCATTAGAGCTAGTGGTCCCGCATATGTCCTCGAAGTTCTCTATGTGGTCCATAGGATTCTCCCCTAGAAGTATTGAAGACATACTACTTGACCAACCCAATGAGTTGAGGTTTGATCTCATAATCATTCCTTTGAATAGCAGGAGGTCGGATAGCTGAGTGATTTTGATAGTAAGTGTGTAGAGTGTCCATGTCTCTTATCGCTCTGCGTTGAGAAGGCTCCCGTACTCTTCTAATCTCAGTCAACTCTCTCTACAACTACTGTACCATTGTGGCCATGTCCTGCGGATCCTGTGCTTAATTTGGAGGATTCATATTTTTGGCTCTCAACTCTCGCAAGCTTCTGATTATCTAAATTGAATAGGTGTTCTGACCCTTGACTTCTGGTCATATACCTGGGAAAGAACAAAAACAAACAAAAAGAAAAACGTAAGTAATGATATAGACTTGAAACTGTGAACAGAAAATCGAAAGGCAATTATTGGTTCCCTGGAAATGGCGCCAAAAACTTGATACTACGAATTTTAACCCTATATCCTACTGCAAGTGCACATCAAACAAAATAGTATTTAGGGATCGAATCCACGAAGCACCAAGTTACACTCTCAATTCCTATTGAATCACAAGCTATATCAATCAAATAAAGGAAGTGAATTCTAACAACTTAGATGGGAATGTAATCAAATAATTAAAGCAATCGGATGTCGGGTATTCATTCGGGAGTTAAAATTCTTGTGAGGAAAACTATTCAGGAACGACTCCAATCTTATTCTCGGCTTGAACATGAATAATGGCAAACCAACTCTCGTTGACTCTACATCTCTATTAGTAACCTAAAGGTCCTAACTCTCGTTGGTTTCATATTACAAATAGGGTTTATTGTTTGGGTTCAATTACCCACAATCCAACCTAGCATCAACTCTCGTTGGTAATGAAGGAATTGCTCTTCTAATCTAGTTCTAGTTCTTAACAATATTCTGGAAGGTTAACAACCTAAAATCATTGACTAGGTGATCAGGCTAATCTATGCATTAGATTCGAGTATTAGAAGGAGAATCATCTACTAATAAATCATATTTGTTCCCCAATAGTGAGTTCTAAGATCTACTCAGACATAGAACAACAAAGTTGGCAAGTCATGATGAAATGAAATTGAAATTGCATAAAGAAAGAATAAAGAGGATTCAGAAATTCTTCTCAAGTAAGAAGAGATCTTCTTCCTAGCTTACAAACTCTCAAAACTCTGTAAAATTTTGTTCTCTAATATCAAAAAGAGGCTCTCTAATAAAAATAGGAAAAAGAGTATTTATAGGGCCCAAAACAAGGACTGAAAATCGCGAAATTAGGTTTCTGAGAAAGGTTAGGATCGATTGAGCACTAGGCAATCGATCGATCCCTTGGATGATGAGTCGATCTTCTCAGAAACCAAGTCGTTCTTCAGATCGTGCACATAATCCTTTGAGATGACTGATCGATCGATCCTCCTTTCATGGAGAATGACAGAAAATGCTTCAAACCTCTCCAAAGTCCACTTTCAAACATGATTCCAACTCTGAACGTTTTTGACCTGAAATCTCAATAAAACATAGACAAATTTCCCAAATATAACTGTATTAATGAGCTCAAAACCGACAAAATATGAGGAACATCACCTTTGCAACTGTTAGCTCCATAGCCGAGTGATAGCCTGTTTTTACTGTGTAACATCCACTTGAGTGTTTAAGCCAAATTCACTTGTCTTTTGTACCTTGTTTGCTTGGCTTAATAGTTAGGACTTCCTTCTCCAGTTGAGGGATGTGAGCTTTAATGTTCTGAATATGCCAGTCCTATGTGCCTTCATCTATCAGATCAGCAACTAACAAATTCTCTTGCCCTTTTATGTATCCTATAATTTCATAAGTCACTGTTGTAATGTAGAGGTTCCTTTTGCCCCTCTCATTCTCTTCTCCCTACCTTTCTTTTCCTCCAAACTTATCCCATCAAATTCGCTTCTCCTCTAATTCTCTTATTTTTCTAAAAACATTACTACCTCTAAATCTTAGAAAATCAGATTTCAATTTTTGTGGGATTTTCCTTTTAGAAAAGAATCAAATCCTCCATTGATGAATCTCCCGAATCTCATGTTCAATAAATGTAATCTAGGTTAAAGCATAAGGGGAAATCCTCCATTGATGTTCAAATCTCCCATTCTCATGCTCAATAAATGTAATTTGGGGTTTGAAGCTTAAGAGAAAATCCTGCATTGATGCTATAAAATCAAATCTCTCAAGTATTATGCTCAATACACGTAACATGGGTTAAAACGTAAGAGGAAAATTTATTTTCTTAACACTAAACCAAAATTTGGCATCTCCAATTTTCAGTAAAATCTTATAAAGAAAATGAATTGACAATTTTTATCAGATAATAAATGTATTAATGCTTAATATATAGTTAATTAAATTTTTGTTTGTTGATAACAAAAGTGTTAACATGTAAAATATATGTTAGCTATATAACAGATGTGTTAACATGTATTTTATTAGGTAATGTATGAATTAGCGGATAAAGTATAAGAAAATTCAGATAATATATACGTTAACTATAATAAATGTAGTATCAAATAATAAATATATTAACATTCAACATATGTGGCTAATCAAATATTTTTTTCATCAATAATAAATATATTAACATGTAAAGTTAATGGATAATATATATGTTATTTGGGTAATATATACGTTTACGAGTAATAATGTTTTTAGTAGTTTATTAAATGTTGTGACAACGTATTAAATGTACTTTTTCTGTTTAATTCTTTTTTCCTGCTTGCTTTACAGGCGCGCAATCCTTTCCATATTTGAGTGTTATTTTCGTCATTTAATCCTTAGCTTAAATGTACTTTCCTAATTATCATTTTGGTGATGGTAATTTCTTATTTCTTATATCTGTATGTGTATATTGAGTTAAATGACTCAAAACAAGTAACAAATCTATAACTTATTTGGCTAGCAGTCTATATAAAATAACCAATAAAAAAATTATTTGTTAACAATTTTCCTGAATTTTTTTTACATAATATACATATAAATATATGAATTCGCAATGCAAAAGCACTTTCTTTAGGGTTACTTACAAATATTTTGGTAATTACTTACTACAGCAGTCTTTTATTTTAGTTTTAGGTGTCCCCATACAATATTTCTTAATTTAATATAACGGTTAAATAAAGTATCTCAACGAGAACTCAACTGCGTGAAGACATCACTCATCTGTAATATTATATCAATTTCAGTCTCCGACTGAATCCAAGTATTAGCAGGAGCTTTGGGTAAAGGAATGGTGATAGTTTCAACGCCAAGCCAGATTATTACTGAGCCCATTGTTGGTCTGTTTCCTGCATTTTCTTGTACACACAACAAACCAATTTGGATCAACTTGATTATCTCTTTTCTTGGAATCTCTTTCAACAAATGATCGATTATCATCTCTGGCTTTTCTTCTACCCATCTCTTCCATGCCTGCACCAAGCAAATACATATTTTTACTTTCTGTGATGAAGAAAAATAGAGCAAAGACAAATATTTGCTGAATTCTTCTCAAGCTAGTAGTTAAATTGATCAAACTAATGATTTGACATCATGAGTTTGATTTTCCCCACTATACTATACTAGATTAAAAGGGATTTTAGGGGTGAGCTTTATGGTATAGATTGAACATTTTCGATCAAATTGTTGACGAAAAAAATCCCTAATATTTGGAGAAGCTTACAAAAGCTGGAAGTCCTTCTCCTTCGAGGGTGTTGTTTTTTACACCACTTATCATCTCTAGAAGCATAACACCAAAGCTGTAGACATCTGATTTAGGTGATATTTGCCCATGATTCAGATATTCCGGAGCCATATATCCACTGCATGTTACAACAATTCATGATTGTTTGATCCATTTAAGTGTCTTAAAGATTATGTTAAGAAAGAGAGCTTTCAAATTTTATCGTCAGGGCTGATTGATATGTTCTTACCGGGTTCCTGCAATTCGTTTTGTTTCAGCTCGAGTCTCATCAGTTTCGAACAGCCTGGCTGTACCGAAGTCTGCAACTTTAGGATTCATCTCTTCATCTAAAAGAATGTTGCTCGCCTTCAAATCTCTGTGAATAATCTTTAGCTGAGAATCTTCATGGAGATAAAGAAGACCTCGGGCAATGCCTTCTATAATTTTGCACCTCACTTCCCATGTAAGAAGTGAGCGCTTTTCTTCATCTGTAAAATTCAAAGAAACGGTCTTTTTGCTAAAATTTCTAAACCTATAACAAAATGCTACGGTTTTTGAAGGCTCACCAAAGATAAAGTGATCAAGACTTGAGTTGGGGACAAATTCGTAGACAAGAACCTCTTCATCATCTTCACTACAAAACCCAAGAAGCTTAACTAGATTCCTATGCTGGAGTCTTGTTAAGAGTGAAACTTCATTCTTAAACTCCAAATCACCTTGCGATGAGCCTCTCTTTAGTCTCTTCACCGCTATCTCTTTCCCATTTACTAATGTCCCCTGAAACGAGTTCTCGATCTCTGTTACTTTTTAGAGCAAGAATAGTTGAGATCTCACTACTAGGAAATGAATATACTTGCTTGGTTTCTCAAAGAATATCATTCTATGGTTTTTTTACTGCTGGGATAAAGTTGCTTATAGAGCAAGTTATGGGTAAATGAGATTAATTTGTTATAGTTTAGGATTACTAAAAATCATTTATACATTTTTTTTTTTTGTCAACGGCAAATCATATTGGGCCACAACTGGCCGGCCCAATAGCCAAATTCCTACCTAATGTAGGCAGGGGGACTCGATCCCTGGTTGTGCAAATGAGCTGTCTTATGTGGACTTACCGCCTGCCACTAGGCTAAGAGTCATTTACAATCATTTATACATCTAATAATTATTTCTTAGATACTATATGAATAATTTTGATTGGAGTTTAAAAGGGGAAACTTTTTGTTAAAAAATTACACTGAAATTCTAAAATGACATTCAAAAAGAAAATCGTGCTAGAATGATACTCAATAAAAATATCATGAGCACCGTAACCTCTAGACGAGACTGGTTCAACAAATCCACGAGTTATGAAATCTGACTTCCAAGATCAGGGAAAATATAGTATAACTACGTACCTTATAGACAGTACCAAATCCACCTTGGCCAAGGGTATTTTCAGAAGAAAAATCATTGGTTGCCATCAAGATCGTACCAAGATTAAACCGTAACATGAATTGACCATCAGAATCAGAGAACTCTGCACCACCTATTACCAAAAACAAGTCTTACTCCCTAAATCATAAGGTTAATTAAGAAACAAGGTATGTATACCAGTACTGGTACACTTACTGAATCTCCTATATGATTTTATCCTCCGTGTATAGAATTTGTTGTAGCCAAAAAACACCAAAAGGTATATAAAAGTAAGAGCCACAATTGTCACTATAAAGTCTCTGTGACTAATGCTTCCTCCTGCACATCATTAACCCGTTTTAGTCAGAGAACCTCTTAATCATACTTGCTAATTGTGTGTAGATGCTCTCTAACTCATTTGTTTTTACCTTTATTTTCTGTTATAGAACTCTCCTTTTCTTGAACTGGGGGTCGAGGAGGCGCAGGAACTCTTGTTACATTACCAAAAGCACCATGGAAAGAATATAGATCCCACCTGAAAAGGCAGCTCGGGAAACTAGCCATACCTCCTTGTCTCCCCGTATAATCTTTTCTATAATAAGTCACACAAGCTTCCAAACATTTCTTGCAATCTTGGGAAGTTAAATCGGGTGTGCAGAGCATCAGCATGTAAACATTTGGAAACTCCGTGAACTCTGCATTTACTGCACTATAGTACTTAACCGAGGAATTTTCAGCTTTTGTGGCAACCTCAAGGGTTCGGTTAGCCGTTGCATCCCACTCTTGTGCAAAAAGGGTTGAGTTTTTAGATGACGCGAGACCATTGGGACTTGCGCCTATAAGAGGAGAACTTAGCTCGAGGTTCCCAAAAGTTGAGTTGCGTGAGGAACGTACAAGACATAAAACACGATCCGTATCATCACCTGCCCATATGTACGAATCTATGCGGCCTAGACACGTCATTTCTGTGTCCCGAGTCCATTTTGTGATACAACTGAGACAAGCTTCTGAATCATTGCCTCTTGTGCAAAGGCCAAGAGCGTAGACCCTGTTGATATTTTGGCCGACAGAAGCGTTATAGAATCCACCGTTAGCGACAACGTCATTAGCAAGAGTAGAGAAGAGTCTGCGGCGATTATGAGTATAGCGACTACTGTCACCGTTAAAAGAGCTTCCGTAACACTTGGCGGCGTTAGTAACTTGGAGTGTTTGAATGATAAAAAGAAGTGAAGATGAGAGAAAGATCATCAAAGTAGAGCATTTCCACAATTTTTTTTCTTTTTTCTGTACTTGACAGACTTCTTCGTTATTGTTAAGTAATGATCGAATTTAGAGCTCTCTTATAATTATTATATTGGTGACTTGAGAAATTCAAAAGCTTACTTTGACTTCCAAACTGACAAGTAGGTTACTGGTCGATATTCAAAGATAGAAACAATGCCATTGGAAATTCCTAGTAACTTCGAATTTTATAGAAAAATCTAGCCCAGTTATAAATAAAGAAACAATTAGAATTTTAAAATGGTACTAAATTCTAAATATCAAGAAAAATCAAACCCTTTTGTGAGTGGTGGATAGGCCTCCAAAAGAGCAAACTCTATCTTATTAAAACAAGAGCAAAGCTACAAAACTAAGGTTTAAATTTTCTTTGAAAGAGACTTTGGTTTCGATAGCAAAATAACATGTCCAAATCAATCAGAAAAATGCTAATCTCCAATTGTAGTAACATGCACGGCATTGTCCACAGGTGAGATTAGACTTATTACCACTTCGACAAGCTATCGGTTTGGCATATGGAGATTTGATTTATAATTATAACACATCAACAAAAACAGTACAACTCATTAGAGTATATTATGGTTAAATTTTTTGACGGAGGTGATTTGTACGGAATCGTCGAAAATTTCTCACGGATACTCAATCGTCGAAAATTTTTCACGGATACTCAATGAAATAGTATTACCGGTCGAAAGTTTGACATATATCACTTCCGACAAATTTATTCAACTTCTTGAGGGATTTTCAATTAAAAATATTGATTTAAAAAAAATGACAAGGTCTGATCCATTGTCTAAAACATACTCCTTAAAAAATTTTAGATCAAACTTCTGAAGCTAAAACTATTAAGTAGGACATTTAAACTACCAGGGTAGAGCTCGGAGATTAAAAATATTGATATCATTCCATAATAAATAATTCTCTATCTATTAATTAATTTCAAATTATAGTAATATATGCAATTATGACGAATAACATTACAAACAGCTCAAAACCACAACTCTCCATATCCACACACAATGTCATGCAGATGCTTCTATGAAAGGGCAATACGATTCTTCTCAATTCCAATTGTCACTTTCTCAATACGACAGTCTTAACTTTCTTACTTGGACTTACTTAAGGCCTCTCTTTTTATGTATTTTGGTTGCTATATATGACTTTCATAGAACCTAAAGTCTTCCTCTAACATGGAATCGCTCATGGTTGTTGGATTCAATCCCACTACTAGTCTAATATAAATTCCAACTCGGCTTAAGACCCATAAAAAATTTTGGCTCAAAATTTACTTCGGCCCAAAGATCATCTCGAACCTCGGTCCAAAGTTCATATCCGATCTCGGCTAAAAATCCTCTAGTCAAGATAAATCAAGAATATGAGAAATATTCCATATATCAAATACAAAATATTTCTAAGAATCTAGGAAGATGTTCGAAGATAATGTCAATCTTTCTATTAGGGAAAGGAAATTTAACATTGTAATGTAGGTCTAAGCCTCCTCTATGTATTTATAAATAGAGGAGAGTACCTCCAAAGGGGGGGATTCAGAATACAAGGGATTCAGCGGTAGATAATACACATTCTCATGTAATCAGAACTACATTTTTGGTTTGATCCCTTCAGGGTACATATGTATCCTTCATGTGCAGCGAAATACATTATTGCTCTTACGCTTAATTCTTTTGATATCAACTACACATATGCATACAAATTTGTACTTTCTTATTCGTTCTTTTGTCACTAACAACTATTTTTTTATCAATGATGCAAGGTTAATTATACCAATTTAACCTCTCGTCTATCATATTGATGTACCACTTAAGGATCGAATCCACAAAGACCAATTGTTACACTATCAATCTCTAGAATGAACTTAACCTAAGATAAATCAAACAACGGTGGAAATGAAACAAAACAAAGAAAATATAGATATGTAATTATATAATAAAAGCATCAGGCACAAGAAATTCATTAGGAAGCAGGGAATTGAAATCTAGAAACTATTGAGGACACACATTAACCAATTCTCGACTCAAACAAAACATTATAGCAAACCCATTGTCGTGGTGGTCGACTACTATGTTTAACAACCTAGCAATCCTAACTTTCGTTGGTCCTAGAGATATAAACATGCATTATTGATTAGATCAGATATGTCTACAACTAGCCTTAACATTATCTTTCATTGGTTAAGGACTAGTTGCTCATCTAAGCGATTTGAGACCTCTAACAAACTCTTGGAGAGTTAAACAACCTAAGATCATATACTAGGTGGCCAGTCTAACCTAAGCATTAAACATAACAATAGATGGAGAACACACAAGATCTAGCCCTCTTTCTTCCTAATTTATTGAACCCCTTAATCTTTAGAAAATCATAAACCTGATAAGAAAAATACTCAAACATAAAAAATAAAAAAAACAAAGAAGAAGAATATATTAATATAATTAAAATAGATAGGGGTTCAAAATCTTCTCCACATAGTTGTGGAGGATGAGATCTTCTTCCCAATGTTACAACTAAAAGCGGCTGTTGAAAAGTAATGAAAGCTGCCATAAACGTTCTCAGAAACCTATTTAAATAGGATAAAAACGCGTCTCGTACAAAATAAGGAAAATCTATTTTTCTTGCGAAACAAGGTCACATTGGTCGATATTGATCTTAGCAAGTAATTCTCAGGTCGGGCGCATCTTCTGATGCCGTTTGTTCTAGGCTAGCATGACACATCTTCGATAAAATCGTCATATGTGCTTAAACACTTGTCCAAATGAAAGCTAAATAACGTGGCTATCTTGTGTCAAAATTACAGCTCAATCCAGCGGTGGAAAGTCTTTCTAAGGAATCCAAACTTCTGAGGCGTTAGGATGATTCTACATCTCCATATGCTTATTTTCACTCCAAACAGCTCATCTTCTCCAAATGTGACATATGCCTTGAAATGACTCTATAACAGACTAAAAGACTCTAAAAGATGTACTTTGACTCAATAAAACCACGAAAATCAAGGAATAAGAACCGATAAAAACACCGTTTATTAATCAACTACGAATAGTTTGGTACTGAGATACGAAGCAGATGAATCAATTACAAATGAAATCCTAGCCATTTATCAAGCCGCTATCATTGTCTCTTGTAAAAAGTTTGTTTTTATATTGTATTCTTCTATACATTTAAAACCCGAGATCCCTTCTTTTCAAAAAAGAATGTCGAGACCCTACTCTCAAAAAAGCCGAGTCAAAAAGTTAGCTAACATAATTTATATGGAGTCTTCAAAAAAAGGTCGAGACCCTACTCTCAAAACCGAGTCTTAATTCTCTCTTGTTTTAGCCGAATCTTTAAACATCACACAAATTAAATTATATCTTAAAGTAAGTTGCGTCTTCAATCTCGCCGAGTCCTAATTCTCGCTCTAAGTTAAACCAAGTATTAAAACCTTGCCGAGTTAAAATTCTCGCAAATAAAGAGTCGAGTCTCAAACCCCCAAGCCATGACCAAGTATCTCACAAACCTTAAAGTCGAAACCTGGTTTTGACATATGAAGCCAAGTTTTTAAATAACACAAGTTTTATACCGAGATCAAACTCTCTCAAAGTTTATGTGGAGATCACGTTCTCGAAAATTTGAGATATAATTCCTGCAGTTAGGCCGAGACCAGCTCTCGCATATACAAATAAAGAAACAAGCTAAGCTCGATCTTCACCTCCGATAAGAGCATGCAACTTGCGACAATTTGGATTTACATATGACTAGACTATTTTCTTGAAATTCATCGAACTGAAATAACCTTCTTTTGCCGAATGAGGGGGGACTATTTTTGGAGGTGGGTTCCACCCCACAACTAATCCAAAATAAACCCAATTCGGTTCAAGATCCATCAAGGATTTTGGCCCAAAGATCATCTCGGACCTAGGCCCCAAGCTCATCTGGGATCTCGGCCAAAAATCCATGAGTAAAGACATATCAAGAAGATAAGAAATATTCCATATATCAAATATGGAATATTTCCAAAAAATATAGGAAGATCTTTTGAAGATAATATGAATCTTCCTATTAGGAAAAAAGAAATCTTACATTGTAATATAGGTCTAAACCTATTATGTGCATCTATAAATAGAGAAGACTAGCTCCAAAGAAGGGTGATTTACAATTCAAGGGATTCAGCCTTGGATTATACACATTATCATGTAATCAAAACTAGGTTTTTGGCTTGATTTCTTCGGGGTACGTAGGTAGCCTTCGGGTGCAGCTAAAACGTAATAAACACCATTCTTTATTTATTTTTTCTTGTTTTCTTAATGATAAGAATACTTACCCAATTCTATACAAATAATCAGAATTCGGATTTGGAATTTATATGTTCGAACAATGGTTATTTAACATAAGAAGTTGACAAATTCAACTTACATAAAAATCAAGAAATTATATCTAAATGTCCCTTCTGTCAACAAGTAATCATTAGATCGACAACAAAATCCAATCTCATAGCTTATGTTCTCTAATTGGAGCAAAATAGAATTTGAATCCACCACCTGAGGCATAGCTAAGTTGGAGGCAATCCCAATAAACCACCTATTTCCTGGAAACCCAAAAGGGTTATACATGAGAAAAAAATTATACAAAAACTGATTAATTTATTAGTTTTTTAATAAATGGTAGAAGTTCCGGTTTTTTTATTTATAATTTATCCTACTATCTATAGCTATCTATTGATAATACCACATTTAATACCTAAATCACATATTTTAGGTGAATCTGAACTCATGACCGCTATGAAAGATTAATTTAATAGTTTACGGAAACCAAACCAATCGGATTCAATTTACTCTTAAAAGCAATTCTACAAAATCTTGTAAATAGACATATCAGAACACATGATGATTGTAACTAAGAATAAGTTAGTAACTAATTCAAATTATTTAAACTGCTAGAATTAAGAACAATAATGTACATGTTTCTTTCGTCCCTTGAAAGACGCTATGAAAGATAGATCAAGAGAAGAATCAAATATTCGGACCTTATTTTGCCAGCAAAATTTGACTTTAGATGGAATATATGAAACCAATACCGAGTATTATAGTCTACTCTAGTGGTCCTGTAAGTCCAAGATGACTTATAAATTTGACTTGTTCTAACGTTTTTTTCCAATTTCAATAAATACAAAATAACAAGATTGGCTCCCTTAATTTGTTGAAATGAAAAGTTAATTTGAAAAAAATTTCAAAATAACAAATATACGGTCAATGATTGTAAACCATATATATTTTAGGCTCCGAATAATAACAATATATCAGGTAAGATCAGTACATTTCAATTAGCTTGTTCTATAAGTTTAGGGTTACAACGATTAAAAAACATTTACGACATCACTTTTTACTTTTTATGTGATCCACAGACAATATTTCTTAACTTAACATTTGATTAACAAATTTATAGCTTAACGAGAAGTTAACTCCGTGAAGATATCACCCATTGGCAACATTATATCACTTTCAGTTTCCGAAGGAGTCCACGTGAATGCAGGAGCTTTAGGTGAAGGAACGGTGATAATCTCACTGCCAAGCCAAATTATCACAGAGCTCATGGTTGGTCTTAATGCTGCATTCTCTTGTACACACAACAAACCAATTTGGATCGACTTGATTATCTCCTTTCTTGGAATCTCTATCAGCAAATTATGGATTATCATCTCTGGTTTTTCCTCTACCCATATCTTCCACGCCTGCATCAAGAAAATACATGTTCTTACTTTTTTCTATGAAACAAAATGGATTAAAGAGTGATATGTGAAAAAGCTTACAAAAGCTGGAAGTCCTTCTCCTTGGAAAGTGTTATTTTTAACGCCACTTATCATCTCTAAAAGCATAACACCAAAGCTGTAAACATCTGATTTAGCTGATAATTACCCGTGATTCAGATATTCCGGAGCTATATTTCCACTGCATGCATAAAACCAATAACATCAAACCTGAATGTTGGAATAATTAACTAATTTTGATTTCAGAAATTTCAACCGAGAATAAGTTAACAATGAGTCAGTGAGCATAACCTTCATAAACTTTTAATATTTCTAAAAAATATACACATATATACATCTTTCTAATGTAAGATATTCTAATAATATTACCAGGTTCCAGTTATTCGTATTGTTTCAGCTCGAGTGTCATCTGTCTCGAACAACATGGCTGTGCAGAAGTCTGAAATTTTAGGGTTCATCTCCTCATCTAAAAAGATGTTGCTTGCCTTCAAGTCTCGGTGAATAATCTTCAGCTGAGAATCTTTATGAAGATAAAGTAGACCTCGAGCAATGTCTTCTATGATTTTTCACTTCACTTCCCATGTAAGAAGTGAGCATTTCTCTTCATCTTTACAATTCAAAGAAATGGTTTTGTGCTTAAATTTCTAAAACTGTAAGAAAATGCTAAGTTCTTTTGAAGGCTCACTGAAGATAAAGTGATCAAAACTTGAGTTGGGGACAAACTCGTAGACAAGAATCTCTTCATCTCCTTCACTACAGAACCCAAGAAGCTTAACCAGATTTCTATGTTGGAGACTTGTCAAGAGGGAAAATTCATTCTTAAACTCTGTATCTCCTTGTCCTGTCCTGATCCTCTTGTTAATATTTTTACCGCTATCTCTTTCCCATTTAGTAGTGTCCCCTGGAAAGAGTTCACGTGATCTGTTACTCAATAGACCAACACAAATTAAAAGCTGGTTATTAGGAAGAATATTATAACTACATACCTTATAGAGAATACCAAATCCACCTTTGCCAAGCTTATTTTCGGAAGAGAACTCATTGGTTTCCATTAGGATCATACCAAGATTAAACCGTAACATGAATTGACCTTCAGAATCAGAGAATTCTGCACTACCAACTAGAAAAGAAAAAGCCTTAACATTAATTTACATCATACGGTGAATTTAGAAACAAGGCACACTTACCATTGAATTCGTTGTATGGTTTTAACCTCCATACATAGACTTTGAGGAATCCAGTAAACGCCAAAAGATAAACAATACAACGAACCACAATTATTGCAATACCTTTTTTATAACCAATCCCTCGTCCTGCAGTACATGAAAGTGTTTTAGTTTGAGAACCTCTTTATTATATTTGTAAATTGTGTTGCAATCATCTTACTAATTTATGTACCTTTCGTTACTATTGTAGGGCTCTCTTTTACAGGAACCTGAGGTCGTGGGGGCGCAGGAACTCTTGTTACATTATTAAAAGCATTATTAAAAGCATATAGATCCCACCTGAAAATGCAGCTTGGAAAACTAGTCATTCCTCCTTTTTTACCGGTATAATCTTTTCTATAATTCGTCAAGCAATCTTCCAAACATGTCTTGCAATCTTGGGAAGTTAAGTCAGGTGTGCATTGCATCAGCATGTCAACATTTGTAAAGTCTGTGAACTCGGCACTTGCGGCTGTATAGTACTTAAGTGCCGAGGTATTTTCAGATTTCGTGGCAGCCTCAAATGTACGATTAACCATTGCTTCCCACTCTTGTGAGAAAAGGGTTATGTTTATAGATGACGAGATACCATCTGGATTTGGGGATTGAACGGGAGGACTAAGCTCAAGGGTTCCCAAAAGTTGAGTGGTTTGAGGAACGTACAAGACATAAAACTTGGTCTCCCTCGCCACTACCCCATATGTACGAATGCCTGCTGTTTGTAAAGTCGTTTGGGTATCCTGAGTCATTTTTTGGACACAACTGAGACAAGCTTCTCGATCATATCCTTGTGCGCAAAGGCCAAGAGCGTAGACCTTGTTTGGAAGTTGGCAGAAGGAAGCATTGTAAAATCCCCGGTTATTGACGACGTTAACAACAAGAGTAGAGAAGAGTTGGCGGCGATTTTGAGTATAGCTATGCTGTTACCGTTGAAGGAGCTTCCTGAACACTTGACGGCGTCAACAACATGAAATGTTTGAAAGAATATAAGAAGAAAAGAAGAGAAGAAGATCATCAAAGTAGAGCACTTTCCAACAGTTATCGACAGCACTTTTTCGACTGTCTTTGACGGGGTTTTCCAACTGCTTTTGACGGGACATTTCCGACCCTTATCAACCGCACACTTCTGACGCCAATTGATGGTGAAAACTTTGTCGGATCATCGATCGTAACTGATGAATTAGTCGTTTCTGACCTTCTCAAACCTACAACTTCTTTTTGGTCAATGTCGGTCGGATATGGCCATTTTCCTACCATTATTGACGGATATTATTTTCAGAATGCACTTTGCATTCTTGTAGTGACTGCTTCCTTATTGTTAAGTAATAGTCGATTTTAGAGCGTTCTTATATTTATAATAGAGTAGCATGAGACAAAATAGTAGGACTTTGACTTCCAAACTGAGAAAATGGGTTATTGGGTTGGTTTTCAATGGAAAAATGCTTACCGGGAACGACCGGTCCTAGCAGCTTTTAATTTCATAGTAAATATATCTGGTATAAATGTCTAAATGCTCCAATTGAGGTACCTGATGATAAACTAAATAAAAGACAAACTAATTAGACCAACTATTTTTTTGGTAGATTCTAATATTTAAAAATATTAGAAAATTTCAAATATCAATAAAATCAAATTCATTTTACAAGTATCTAAAAAGTAAAATAAAGAAAAACGATCTAGATTCTGGGGTTTGAACTTTCTTCGAAAGATACTTTGGTTTCCAATAATAAAAGAATTATGCAATTTGGCCTAAAATCTTATATTTTAATTTTTAATTTTTAATTTAGTCAACGATAAGATAAGATTGACGGGGAGTAACCTAAAGTGTACTATAAAAGCCCTTTTTAATCTGTTATATAGTTGGGAGTAATCAAATTTCTGTTATTAAGTCTTTAGTTAAATTATCTTAACTACCGAATGGAAAAGAAAAGAACTCGATTTTTTATTTTTATTTTTCATAAAAAATTGACTATGATATGTAATTTAATAATATAAAATCATATCTATAAATATAGCTGAATTTCAAGACTGTATTAGTAGAAAGTAAAAAAACACCCCATAAAGAGAAGCATAATATCAAAACTGTCGAGTCTGACTGTAATTTTAATTATAAGTATATAATTAGCAGAACATTATACTTATACATATGTAGAAACTAAAATATTTTCAAACACGACTAATTCAACAAGTTATACGCATAGGAATGTATAAGAGGTCACGAGTCAATGCATATTTTACAGTTCTCATGATTTACCCTGTTAAAAACTAGCAGAATGTAAAATTGAACTCGAATTGGATGAATCACCTGGATCAACGCGTTCACCGGTCCGACCTGCACGGTCCCGAGTCCAGTCTAAGGTAGTGGCAAATACAATAATTTATACTAAATATGGTTAAACAATACAAGCTTGTCTAAATTTGATTGCATCAAGATGCAGTGGTTTATTTAAACATTAACATAATTGCAAGTTTTTCTCCATCTACCGTTTAACATAATTATTTAAACATTAACATAATTTTTGACTTTAGTCAACATATGTAGACATTTAAATAACTCATTAGTGCTATTCTTTTGTCGGATTGTCTTCCCCAACCTTTTTGTATCCACCGTAAAGAAAACGTTTCATGTTAGTGTAATAGGAGAAATTTGAAGGTGTGTTTTAGTGTAAGAAATTGGATATTTATAAAATTTTAATGAATTTCTTTTGAACTAATTTATTTGTTACTGACTTTTTAGTTCATTTATTTTTTACAATTTATTTTATTTATCATCAGAACCATCGGTATTTTTAAGTCATCGGACTTGTATTAGAAATGTGAAAAGGGTTTCACATTCATGTCAGAAAAAATCCATTGAAAGTCCATCAAAAATATCTTATATTATATAGACAGATTTCCAAAAATACTCTTGTCAGATTTTTTCCTAAATTTCTTGAAGTCATATACTACAATGTATATGGCTCTGATTAGTAATTGTTTTCATTATTTTGAAAAACAATTTTTTAATAAAAATTTTAAATTAAACTAATTATATTTTAGTTTATTTTTTATTTTAAATATAATTGGTTTAATTGAAATTAAACGTAATAAATAATTACGAAAACGTCTAGGGTGAAGGTTCATTAAAGAAGCTACTACAATGTAGTAAAAGAAGAACCTCATTATGGGGTTGGTAATCTCTTAGTTATCTATTTATTACGATTTAATCTTTCGACATAAGATATATAAAAATGTTACCCTTTGAATACGTCTATGCAAAATATTCCTTTTGTGTTAATGTAACCCATACGACATCCATATCTTTTTCATTAATTATTAGTTCTTGAAGTTGGTCGCTTGACTATACTCGGAATGGTAAGAAAAAGCTAATAAACAAGCCAAAAATAAATGTAAAAAGAAGCTATATATGAAAAACCAGTAAGAAAAGAATCTTACTCGGAAACTTTCTGGATAATGTAAAACGCATTATAAGAAGCATTAGAGTATTTTTAATAGAATTTTTTCAAACAAAAAAATAATAATAACATAATAAATAATTTTTTTATTATAAATTTTTTTCTGTATTTTAAGAACTTTTATCTATAATTTCTCAAATGAGAAATTCTTTTACTTTTCTGAAGGATTGTCACAATAAAATATATTTATTTAATATTCTCTTAGAAATGATTTTTGTAAAAACCTCCCACTACAGAAAGTTTTAGAATAGAGTAGAATTATCCAATGTAATTATATTATATGATGCAAGATATATTATTTAGATAAAATTGTGCAACATGTCATCTTTTTACTCAAAATTATGTAGAATGCCATCACTTAATTTTCTTTTGTAGAATGTAATCTTGGAATTTTGAAACGACCAAATTATCTTTGAATAATTGGAAAGAAAAAGATAGAAGAGACGAAAGGTAAAAAAAGAAAAGAAAATTGAGGAAAAAAAATATATTTTATAGGGAATTGGAATTAAATGAAGCGAATAAATGACAGGCACATAACAAATTTTATGTATGATGACGAACCAGAATAAATGTTCATGCTAGATACAGAATTTATCTATGCTGGATATAAAAATGGTTATGCTGGCAAATAATTGATTAACATATGATAGTATGTGTGTGCAAAACTAAACATAGACACATGTCTATGCTGGATATGAATATTTTTCTATTCTGGACATGAAAGAGTTTATGCTCAAGAATAGTTAATTGATACGTAGCGAAATTTGTGTGCAACATTATACATGGATACATGTCTATGCTGGATATGGATTTTTATCCATTTTTATACATCATGGATACAAAACGTGAGACAAAATTACATTTTGAGTTTTAAAGATGAGATATATTATCTTTTTGGATATATTCTCATGTCTCTCAAAACAAATTCTCATTATGCAACCGAGAGAATTTACATTTAACAAATGTTGGTGTTGTCATGTTGACTTGTTTGTGACGGTTAAGTTTCTATTTTATCTATAATTTCAACAGATTTTTTCAGAAACTCCAAATGGCACCACAAACAATTTTGAAGTTAGAAGTGACACTAGACAAAAAAAAGTTCTATTACTTAAATGGCTTTGTTAACCAAAACGGAATGACGAGATGGTAGACAGTTGTTTTAGGGACTGTTTGAATTTTATATACAATCTAATGAGAACTGGCAATCTCATTCGACATTTGTAGTATTTTTTTTCTTTGAATTATCTGATATTATATTTGTTTGGATGATGTGAAGTTTTATGAGCAAGTAAAATATTGAAGTTTTAGATTGTTTTAGTTATGGACGTTTAATAGAGCTGTGCCTCAATGTTAGTTTTTAAACATTTGCGTAGGACACTGTTTTTTGGATAAAATTTAGGAGCATATATCTTTATCACAAAAATTTAGGCAGATATATTTTATAAATTTTCAATTATTTCATCACAAATAGTAAACACTACCCATAAATATTGGAATTGTTTGTTTAGTTTAAAGAGTAGTAATCTACAAATGATAATAATTTAATAGTTTAATAAGTCAAAGATTATCTAACTCCTTCAATTACATCACACAAAAGACTATCTTTTTTTTTCTTCTCACACGAAAGACTATCTAATTGACTATTTTACTCCATCGAAACAAATAGATTAGAAAATTTAGTGGAAAATATATTCTTTATAGCTATTATTTTGTTTGTAAATTTTCTTTTTATTTGTTTTTTCGTATACGTTGATAATGACTTGTTATGTATTTTGTTTTGGTTTTTTTTTTTCATAAATCGCTTATAATATTATTTAGTGTTGTTTGACGAGTTTTCATATCGACAAAATTTGTCACGTTCGCTTTGATTACCTTTATTACCAAAAAGATAGTGATGCACTGCATGTTCCAAGTCAAATCTTTAACTCCATGAGAAAAAGGAACAAATGGTTCATCTTTATCGCTAAATTAGATCCGGATAAAAATAGTAGTTTTCTAAGTGTCTTCATACAATGGCAAGATAAGACTTAACATATCACCACTTCTACAAACTATCAACTTACATATTAATAATAATATGGGTGAATTACAGGAATAGTCCAATATGATCATTTTATTACTTAAATAGTTCAAAAATATAGCAATTATAAATCTAATATTTTTGGATCGAATATTACCATTTTTTTCGTTGGAAAACAAAATAATAATTATAAAATTAACATTAATGAATAATTTCATGTTATCAGAAAGAAAATCTACAAAAAAATTTGAAAATATGTAGGTTTAGTTATAATGTGTTGTGGGTTTTCATTTTCTTTGTTGTAGATTTTTTTATATGTTTTGTCGGTTTAATATTTATTTGTTGTAAGTTTTTGATTTAATTCTTTTGGTTATGTAGGTTTACAAGTTCTGTTTTATATGATAATTTTTGTTTAGAATTTTGAACACATTCATTTTCTAGTTTATGTCTGTCTTCAATATTGGTTAAGTTCCTTTTCGTAGGTTTGTTAAATTTGTTGTTTTAGGTTTAATTTTTCAAAATATCCTTTTGTTTTATAGGTTTACTTATCAGGCTCTTAATACTTTTGTCTTGGACAGAACTTTAGTAAATTCGAGAATAAAGAGAGATATCGGCTACATCTCTGTCGGTAACGAGTTCAGATCCGGCTATGTTCGGTCACATCTCCGCAGTACATCTTGGGTTACTCTTCTGGTTCTAAGCCGGTTATCTTTCTTTTTTTTCTTTTCTTTTTGTGTTTGGTGTGTTAAAAGGTGATTCAAAGCTTGAGATAAACAGGGCATTAAGTTGTTTTATGAGTTTTTATTTTCTAATAAATTTGGGGGTTTCATATTTAAGTTTTATTACAGGATTTAGTGAGTTTATTAATGAATGTCAGTTATGTTTCTTTCTATATATTCATGTAATAGAGATGCATCTTATGTAGATATATGTAGTAAAAAGATCAAAAAATAAAATGTTCATTCAACAAAATATGTTATGTTCTAATCTTTGTTCTAACACACTTCTGTCTCTCCGACATGAACCTCTAGTGAAAACCATTATCTCTCATAAGTGCTGGATGTTGCTGCTACACATCTCTCATTGTCGTAAATTGTGGCATGCAACCGTTAATGAAGAACGGCAATGACCTAATCGCCAGAAACTACCATGCGCTAGCTCAGATCTTTATCTCCAGTCTCAATACTTGACAATTGTATATCCCAAATCCATCTGAGGTGAATCAACTGGTTTCTATACCAAGAAAAGGAAACTCCAACAGTTTTTAGTTCCAATGATTCCAAAGGTGACAGACGATAATTAAAAATCTGTCACAAATCATAGAAATTTTAAATCTTTAAATGGTAATAGGTTTATTTATATAACTGACTTACTAAAGTAAAACATCAAACTTTTACGAAGAATCATATATTATCATGTCAAAAATATTTGATTTATTAAAATTTTATAAAATTTTAAAATCAAGAATTTTGAAATAATCAAATTGTAATGGGTTGTAACTAGGTTTACTTTTTGGTTAGTTATAATGTTATTTTAGTTAATTTGATTTTAAAGATTATTTTAATTTTTTTTTTATACTTTTCTAAACTTTTTCATTTGTTTTAAAATTTCCTTAAATTTTTTGATTTTTTAATTTTTACATTTTATTTTATATTTTAGAACCGAATTTTTTAATATTTTCTAAAAATTTTAGTTTTTTGTGAATTTTCTTTGATTTTTTCGATTTTTATTTATAATTTTAATTTTTCTAGTATATGTATTTATACTCGTCTGTACACGTGTTACTTAAATCAGTCATACATATATTGTCTAATGATAAAGTGACGAAAACTTAAATGCTGACTAAAAGAAATAATAGTCAATTCAGAAATAAACCACAATTTAATTATTAATGCAATTTAAAAAAAATTAAATAATGAATTCAGATATAAGATGAGTTTAAAAGTTTACTGTGATAAAAAAGCTCATTAAAAAGTCAAAAAAAAAAATGTTTTCCCAACTATTATGCTACGAAATGTGTGGCCCATGTTTGCCTTGTACCGTTTCAATTGTAATAGTGGCTTAATATGGGTATAACTAAAAAAAAATCCAGATGATAAATTCTTTTAAAAGAATTACAAATAGCATATTTTACTCAATAAAAGATTTTTCTTTTTCAATAGTAATTTCAAACACGACAGGTTCAACCAATTATACTAGATCGCGAGTCAGTGCATAATTTACTTTAATTTTGGATTTTACCACCACTTGGATCGTGAGTCAATTCGAGGCTTTTGCTTTAAGACATAGCCAAAATAATATAGTGGTTCTGAATTTCCACCATGCTAGACTCTCACTTATCGCATATTTTATTTTATACAGACATTACATATTGATGGAATATTATTAATTAACTGTTAAAATAATAGAAAAATCTATTCAGTTATTTTGAGTTTAGTGGTTCAAATGTCCTAACAAATAACTCTGGCATCAATTGTTCAGTTTCCTTTTGACCACAAATAAAATCTCTAATATAATATTCTATTTGTGGTCAAAAGAAATTGAACAATTGAATTGACCACACCTGAAATATTCTATTAAATGATAAAAGGTTAATATCGTAATTAGATTACGAGACTATTGTATAGTTAAATCTTTTAACATCATTGTATCTAAGTTAATACACAATGTATATCTATGTCTGGTTGCTGTTTGAATACAAACAAAAAACATTTTTCCTAATTTTTTTTGACTGATTTTTTGTGTTTCTATTTTCTTTTAGTTATGTGATAATGTCTACTGATCAACCTCCGACGCATTCGCCTGTTGGAGCTCTACATGCGGCTTTTCTTGCTCTGGTGAGATGTCGCGTTGGTCCCTATGATTTGTCAGCTGGCGACAATCCTGGTGTTGTGATTTTGCAGCCACCACTCCGCGGATCTAACTATGACGACTGGGAACTCAACCTTCGTTTAGCGTTACATGCAAGGAAAAAGTTTGGATTTGTTGATGGATCTTTACCTCAACCTCATGATGAGTCCGATGATTTGGAAGACTAGTGGGCTAATAACGCTATTGTGGTTCCATTGATCAAACTCACCATCGCACCAGATCTAGCAAGTTCCTTGTTCCATCATGTGATTGCTCATGATCTTTGGACACTAATTAAGAAGCGTTTTTTGGCGAAAAACGGACAGAGAGTTCAGCGAGGCTGATCTTCCGACATGTACTCAAAGGGGTATTACAGTTGAATCTTATTTTGGCAAGTTGTCATACTATGGACTAGCTTGGCCGATTTCCAGCGAGCACTGACTCTCAGAGACATAGCTCATGAGCGTGAAGAGGATAAACTTCATCAGTTTTGATGGACTTAGATAAAGACGTTAAGAGGAGCTGAAGTCGAGGGGAAAAGAAGGTGATAGGAACCGAAGTCGAAGTATGAAGCTGAAGTCGAAGTTGAAGCTGGTTTCATTCTTTGAAACAAATTAAAATGGTTCAATTTGTTGGTTATGAATTTCGGTTCGGTTATGTCTAATTGTAATTTGGTTTTCATTTAAGTCTTCGGTTTACATGTCCGGTTATGGGAGACATATAAACCGAAGCTTCAATTGTAGAAGGATCATCTTCTTCTTTTCTGCAAAAATAACAGAATCTTTCTTGGCAAAAGAAGATCAAATTCTTGATCGAACAAGATCAATACAAGCAATTTTCATTAGATAACACACATTTTGAAGATGTGAAATCGTCTCTTTTCTCCTGTCATCATGTCCCATCAATTGATGAGGCTTTTCAAGTTGTGATGCAAAATGAAGACACAAGATACAACACTCGTAAACGTGAAGAGATCATAGAAGGAGCTAGTTTTGCAGTTCAACCGGTTACTCGTTCTTGTCCGCCGAATGAAATACGTGAAACTTATTTTGTCTGTACTCATTGCGGACAGATAGGGTTTTCTACATAAAAATATTTCTGAAAAATTGGGTATCCGATTTGGTGGGGAGATATACCTCGATCTAAATCTTCTGCTATTCCGACAGTTCAGAATTTGGGTCCAATGAAACCATTATACTCTCACCGTGCTAACCAGATGGTCGCAAGTTCTTCATCGGCACCAATGTAAGCTGTCAACAATGTTGTTGTGTCTGATTTCGGCATTTGGTCTCAATGCTCTATGACAACTTTCAAACAAGCAATGGTGATCGTCTATCGGGTAAGTTCTTTATCGAATCTTGGATTGTCCAATCTGGAGCTCCTAACCACTTGACTTGTTCTCTTGCGATGGATATTCACAATATGCCTTCTTTACTTATTAAACTTCCAGATAAACGGTTTACTCAAACAACTAAACACAGATGTGGTTCTCTTGGCTCAAATTTGCAGTTGTTGAATGTGTTTTTTGTGGACGGTTTAGACTGTCATCTCATCTCATGTTCTTAGTTGGCTAAGTAACGAGGCTGTATTTTTCAGCTTACTGACAAGTTGGTTGTTATTTAGAACCGCATTACACATATGCTGATTAGAGCAAGTGAATAGATAAATGGGCTATATTTCTTTAGAGGAGTTGGAGACGCTTTGCGAGTTAGCAAGATGGAGCAGCTTTCTAAAGAGATATGGCACCAGAGATTGGGTCATCGAGCTAATACTACGATGGATATGTTGCAATTGTCTTTCTCGAATAATAGTTTTGATTCTCAAACTTATGATGTTTGTATTCGTTCAAAAAATGCCATAGATTCATTCCAGTTACATACTTCTGAGGATTGATTCACATCCCTTCTTCAGTCTTCGACTGATGGACCGGCTCGTGATGGGCTTGATCATGGGCCGCGTTCATTTGGCAAGGCCTAGTCCGAATTCTGTTGGACCAGGTTTTGTTTTGGTGGGCTTCTTTCTGGTTCTTCAAGCCCACGTCGGTTTATGGGTCTACTACTTTGAGATTAGCTTCATCACAAGAGAAAAAAAGGTGGTCAAAGGGAGATGTAAGTGTAATGTGCATAAGTAGAGACTGAGGCATATGGTTTAAGGTGTGTGTGAGTAGCATAATTGTAGTAAGAGAGTTAAAGACATTGAGAGAAGAGTGAAGAGAGCTTACAAGGGTTTTTCTTGAGTTCTTGGGAAAAATCTTTCTCTTGGTGAGGTCTTTGGGGTTACTAGATTGTGTAGGTGAATCACATTAATCAATAAGCCACCAAGGATTGGCTCTTAATCCTTCGAGATGTACCAAGTCCGGTTTTAGGACTTGGGAACTCATTACACCGGGTGTGTCTTCCTCTTTCACTTCCTACAAATCAACAACAACAAGACAAATTAAGAACAAAACACAACAATTGGTATCAGAGCTACTGAGGTAAACAAAAGGTGAAATTTTTTTAAGTACAAGGTAGAGTCTTTCTGGTTAAAGCCGAGAGATTTCACAAGAAAGGGATCAACTTTAACTAGAATCAAGTAAAACCTTCTGTAAAAGGAATTGTATTCGGATTTATCTGCAAAAGAAAAAGGTTATCTTTGTGTTCTTGTTGGGTGTGCTGGTAGTATATCTCGTCAGATATCATGGAACCAACACAAGGTATATTTGAAGTGGAGAAGTTTGATGGGGAAGGAGCTTTTATGATCTGGAACTACAGAATCAGAGCTACTCTAGAGATTCTCGGTTTAGACTCGGTGTTGACAGAGAAGAAGAAATATCAGATCCCTTCAACCACAGAGTCTGAGAAGAAGAAAGGTCAGATCTCTTCAACCTCAGAGTCAGATAAGAAAAAGGAAGAAGACAAGAGCGGTACAGATTCAAAGAGGCTAGAAAAGGACATAAGGGTAAGAAACTTCATAGGAATGAGTTTGACAGACAAAGTTTTAAGGAAATTTATCCATGAACCTACTGCCTTTGATATGTGGAATGCTCTTGAAGATGAATATCAAGTCAAGACACTTCCACACAGGTTTCATTTGAAACAGACTTTCTACAGTTTCAAAATAGAGGAAAATAAGAAACTGGACAAAAATCTAGATACTTTCAACAAGCTGCTTTCAGATTTGTCGAGTTTACAAGTCATTATGAGTAGAGAAGACTAAGCAGCTATACTAATGAATAGTCTTCCCAGCCAGTATGAAACTTTAGTTCATACTCTAAAGTATAGCAGTGGAAGAACTACTATCACAATAAAGGAGATCATAAGTTCTGTGTACTCTATAGAGATGGAACTTAAGAAGAAGGTAAAACATAAGATTATTGGTGAAGGTTTATTTGTTCAGTCAAGACGTAGAAGCGAAAAGAGAAATCACGGAAAAGGAAAGTCGACTAGCAGAAGCAAGTCAAAACCTAAAAAGGAAAGAGCTTGTTGGATATGTGGCAGTTTAGATCACTTTAAAACAAATTGTCCAAAGAAAGGACACTCCACGTCTGGTCAGTCAAATCACTCAAAGGCAGAAGCTGCAGTTGCTACATCAAATCGGACAGAACCAGAAATGCTCGCAACAATGGACCAGAAGTTAAGAAACGGTTGGATACTTGACTTTGGATGTTCATATCATGTTACTTACAGAAAAGATTTGATGTTTGACATTGAAGAAGACGATGGTGGAAAGATATTTATGGGAAATGATACTTTTTGTGAGATAACAGCAATAGGGAATGTCAAGATACGAAACTCTGACGGAAGTGAAGTGATTTTGACAAATGTCAGATACTCACCTTCGGCAAAAAGAAATTTGATCTCCCTAGGTCAGCTAGAATCGTTGGGGTGTTGGTTCATGTCAAAAGATTTTAGAATGAAAGTCTTTAAAGGAGACAAGCAAGTGCTAGCTGGGGATTACATAGATACTGTATACTATCTAGATGGAGAGTCGGTGTTTGATCAAGCAAATCAAGCAGTCAAAATGCCAAACAAAGCAACTCTTTGGCATAGTAGACTAGGACATATCAATGAAAAGAATTTAAAGATACTGATAAAGAAAGAGCTCTTGAAAGGTTTAGACGTAAATTCTTTGGAAAGTTGCGAACCATGTATTCTGGGAAAGTCTCATAGACAGTCTTTCAGAACAGGAAAACATACTTCAAGTGAGAGACTTGAGTATGTTCACTCAGATCTCTGGGGATCACCAAAGGTAACTCGCAGTCTATCTAGATGCCAGTATTCATATCTTTTGTGGATGACTAACAAGGAAGGTGTTGGTTTATTTTCTAAGGACAAAAGATGAAGCATTTACAAAGTTTGTAGAATGGAAAGTCCTAGTGGAGAATCAAAGCAAGCAGAAAGTGAAAGCATTGAGAACGGACAATGGATTAGAATATTGCAATAAGTCTTTTGAAGATTATTGCAAGGAACATGGAATCCTAAGACATAAGACGTGTCCCTATACCCCTCAATAGAATGGAGTAGCTGAGAGGCTAAACAGAACGGTTCTAGAAAAAGTGAGAAGTCTACTGTGTGAAACTGGGTTGGGAGAATCATTCTAGGCAGAGGCATCATATACAGTGGTGTACATTCTGAATAGATCACCATCAAAACCTCTAAATTACGATGTTCCCGAGCAACTATGGACAGGAAGGAAACCTGAATACAATCACATGAGAAGGTTTGGATGTGTGGTATACTATTATGTGAACCAAGGGAAACTAAAGCCTAGATCAAAGAAAGGAATATTTCTGGGTTATCCTCAAGGTGTGAAAGGGTACAAAATTTGGAGTGGTGAAGAAAAGAAGTGTATTGTAAGCAGAGATGTCAACTTTGCAGAGAACATAATGTACAAGGATTCAGATCGTGCCCAACTTAACGACGTTGAATTGAATGATTCAAGAAGGAAGATTAAGCATGTCTCTTTTCTACTACCTGATTCAAAAATCTCTACTGAAGAAGAAGAACATGTGGAAGTTAATGATGAAGGTGGAGAAAATGAAGAAGCAGAAACTGAGAATGTTGAAGAAGAGATTGAAACAAATCAGTTACAACACTATCAGTTAGCCCGAGATAGAGAAAGAAGGACTCAGGTTAAAGCTCCCAGCAAATATGATGATTCAAGTGTTTCGGCCTTTGCATTGAATATGGCTCAGTTGATAAACTCAGAAGAATCTAGAACTTATCAAGAAGCTACAAGCAGTTCTGACAAAGCAAAGTGGTCAGAAGCTACATATGAGGAAATGGTTTCTTTGAAGAAAAACATGACATGGGTTATAATTGACAGACATATAAGAGAAAGGGTCATAGGCTGTAAGTGGGTGTTTAAGTTAAAGCCAGGTATTCCAGGTGTTGAAGAACTTCGTTACAAAGCAAGGTTAGTGGCTAAAGGTTATTCACAGTTAGAAGGCATAGACTATCACGACGTGTTTTCACTAGTTGTGAAACACGCCACCATCAGGCTGATGATGTCTATGACGTGATGTTAGACATGGAACTAGAATAGTTAGACATGAAAACAGCTTTCCTAAATGGTATTTTAGATGAAAGGATTCTAATGGAACAGCCAGAAGGTTTTACAGAAGGCGACAAGGTGTGTTTGCTAAAGAAGTCTATTTACGGATTAAAACAATCTCTTAGGCAGTGGAATTTAAGGTTCGACAAGTTTATGAAATCACAAGGTTATAATAGAAGTGAACATGATCCCTATGTTTATTTCAAGTGTGTTGAGAATGACAATATGGTCTACTTATTATTATACGTGGATGACATGTTAGTGGCTGCAAAGAATATGAAAGAAATTTCTAGATTGAAGGAGCTACTAAGCACAAAATTAGAAATGAAAGATTTAGGTGCTGCAAGAAGAATCCTAGGTATTGATATCATCAGAGATAGACAAAGAGGAATTCTCACATTGTCTCAATAAAGTTACCTAGAAAAGGTTTCAAAGACTTATGGCATGGAACAATCAAGACCAGTACAGACACCTATGGGAACACATTTTAAACTATCTAGTACTAAAGCAGACAGTAAAGAGGAGGCAGAAGAGGATATGAAATTGGTACATTATGCCAGCGCTGTTGGTAGTTTGATGTATGCCATGGTTGGTACGCGTCCTGACTTGGGGTATGTTATTGGTCTTGTCAGCCGTTTTATGAGTGCTCCTAGCAGAGAACATTGGCAAGAGGTCAAATGGATTCTAAGATATGTCAGGAATACATTAGATCTAAAGCTCGTATACACAAAACCAGATGATTTCAAAGTAAGAGGATACAGTGACAGTGATTTCGCAGCAGATTTAGATAGAAGGAGATCTATTACCGGATACGTGTTCTAGGTAGGGGATAACACCGTGAGTTGGCGATCATCTCTTCAGCACACTGTGGCTCTTTCAACCACTGAAGCCGAGTTCATCGCTTTCGTTGAAGCTGGAAAGGAGGCGTTGTGGCTGAAGGGGATCTCCTCGGAGTTAGGGTTTCCTCAGGACGATGCTGAAATCTTCTGCGACTCCCAGAGTGCTCTCTGTTTGTCAAAGAACTATTCCTATCACGCAAGAACAAAACATATTCATGTTAAATACAACTTCATAAGGGAACATGTTTCAGATGAAACGATTAAGGTAAAGAAGATAGACACTAAGGTAAATCCAGCAAATCTATTAACCAAATCGATTCATATTATGAAGTTTGAGGAAGGTTTACATAACCTGAAAGTGCTCTGGCACTGATTCTCGATCTCGGTTAAGAGAACGAGGCTCTGGCTGTTAATGTCAGAGGAAATAAGTCATCAACAAGGTTGCATGTCGATGATGTGAATGATTTCGGCGGTTGCATGTCGAAGGTAGAGTTGATCGGAGGTTGTCAGCTCGGAAAGAGGAAGAGTCGCGAACAGGAAATGTCGTGAAGTGGAAGAGTCGTGGAGAGAAAGGAAGAGAAAGAGAGAGAAAGAAGAGAGAGATTGAATCGAGGTAGAGAATGTGAGGATCGAGTCACATCCCTTCTTCAGTCTTCGACTGATGGACCGGCCCGTGATGGGCTTGATCATGGGCCGAGTTCATTTGGCAAGGCTTCGTCCGAATTCTATTGGACCAGGTTCTGTTCTGGTGGGCTTCTTTCTGTTTCTTCAGGCCCACGTCAGTTTATGGGTCTACTACTTTGAGATTAGCTTCATCACAAGAGAAAAAAAGTGGTCAAAGGGAGATGTAAGTGTAATGTGCATAAGTAGAGACTGAGGCATATGGTTTAAGGTGTGTGAGTAGCATAATTGTAGTAAGAGAGTTAAAGACATTGAGAGAAGAGTGAAGAGAGCTTACAAGGGTTTTTCTTGAGTTCTTGGGAAAAATCTTTCTCTTGGTGAGGTCTTTGGGGTTACTAGATTGTGTAGGTGAATCACATTAAACTATAAGCCACCAAAGATTGGCTCTTAATCCTTCGAGATGTAACAAATCCGGTTTTAGGACTTGGGAACTCGTTACATCGGGTGTGTCTTCCTCTTTCTCTTCCTACAAATCAACAACAACAACAAGACAAGTTAAGAACAAAACACAACAGTACTAATAAATTTCATCTATTTTTTATTTTATACACGTTAACTTATGGGGTCCATACCGTACACAAACTCTACGTGGATCAAAGTACTTCTTGACGATTGTAGATGACTTCTATCGTGCTCTCTGGCTCTATTAACTCATTGATAAAATAGAAACTGCAACAACATTAACAGATTTTGTCACAATGGTTAATCGACAATTTGGGGTAAAGTTAAAGGAAATATGAAGTGACAATAGGTATGAATTTGTAAGTATGACTTTGTTTTTTTGTGAACAATGTGTACTACATGAGACGTCTTGTGGTTGTATGCCACAACAGAATCATCGTGTCAAAAGGAAACACCATCATATCTTAAATGTGGTGCGATCCCTACGATTTAATGCTTAGCTACCTGTTAATTTTTGGGGTCAGTGTGTGCTCACTGCAACCACTCACGTTGAGAGTGATTGTGATTTTGTTGACACCTCATGTCGATTGGTCTTAATTTCACCAAGCCCCACGGCATTTCGAGCTACATTTTCTGCCGGACGCATATCACAAACATTTCAAGAGGTTGAAATTGATGAAAATCGGCGACATGCTATAAGAGGTGAAATAAATTCCCTTGAAGACCAAGGAACATGGACAGTCGAGGAGCTTCCACCAGGTAAAACAACACTAGGTTGTAAATGGGTTTTCACCTTAAAGTATCGTACTGATGGAACGTTAGAAAGTTACAAAGCACGTCGTGTTGTACTTGACAACACACAAACGAAAGATATTGATTATATTGAAACAGTTGCTCATGTTTATAACGTTGTCACGGTGAGGTCCATTCTTGAAGTTATAGTGGCAAATGATTGGGACGTACATCAAATGGATGTACATAATGCGTTATTACACATCAATCTGGATGTGGAGGTTTACATCCATTTTCCTCCTGGTTTCCGCACCGAATATAAACAAATGGTTTGCCGTTTCCATAAATCTCTATGCGGATTACGTCAGGCACCATGTTGATGGTATGAAAAACTCTCTAATGCGTTACTCGCATATGGTTTTAAACAAAATTTTCAAGACATACTCCTTGTTTGTTTACGACAATGGTGACACATGATTACACTTTCTTGTATATGTCAATGATTTGATCATAATTAGCAACTCATCTCGTGTCATTTCTGAGTTTAAATCGTACCTCAACTCATGTTTCAAAGTGAAAGACTTTGGTGTTTTGAAATATTTTATGGGTATTGTAGTGGCAAAGAGTCCAACTTGTATATATTTGTCTTCGCGAAAAAAAACATTGGATATTCTAGCTGAATCTGGTCTCCTTTGTTAACGTCCTGTCACACATCCTATCGAACAAAATCATCAATTGGCTCTTGCATCTGGCGATTCTTACACTGATTTGGCAAAGTATAGATGCCTTGTTGGTCATCTTATATACCTTTCTGTCACACACCAGGAGTTTTCATATGCCATAGATATCCTTTCACAGTTTATGCAGAATCCTAAACAAGAATATTGGCAAGCCGCTACATGAGTTGTTCAGTATTTGAAAGCTAGTCCAGGCCAAGGTCTTCTTTTGAGAGCTGATCAAGAATTGGTTTAAGATGCTTGATGTGATGCAGATTAAGCACAATGTCCGTTGACAAGGCGATCTCTCACAGGTTGGTTCATCCGTTTGGGAAACTCACTAATTTCGTGGAAGACACGAAAACAACAAGTGGCTTCTCGCAGCTCCATCCAAGAAGAATAACGAGCTATAGCTCATACTTTGAGTAAATTGCTATGGCTACGAGAGTTACTTGGTTTACATAGTGTTAAAATTACAGCGCCAATACTATTTCATTGTGACAGTCAATCCGCCATATACTTAAGTGCTAATTCTGTTTTCCATGAGACAACTAAACATAAACATGTGGGGTCTGGTTTCCATATTATCATGAATGAAATTTTGCGTGGTGTGATCTCTTCGGTACACGTCTCTTATGCCTCACAACTGGCCGATATTATCACCAAAGTACTTGGTCGAAAGGAGTTCAAATCAATTATTAATAAATTGGGTATTTGTGACTTCCATGCTCCAATTTAATGAGGATATTAGAGGATATAAGGTTAATATCATAATTAGTTTATAAGACTAATGTATATTTAAGTCTTACAACCATCTTTCAACGACAATCTCCATATAAACACAAGGCAAAAGGGGTTCAACACACCATGGTAAGATTTTTTTTGTTTTTTATTTTGTTCATATGCTATATTTTGACCCTTAACATCAATACTAAAATGGACATTTTAAAAATATCACTATCTGGTGAAGTGATCTTGGTCTAGTGTCATGGGGGAATTGATATTCCTCATATTTTTTCGGTTTTGAGCACATTATTATGGTTATATTTAGGGAATTCGTCTATGTTTTATTGAGATTTCAGGTCAAAAACGTTCAGAGTTGGAATCATGTTTGAAGGTGGCATTTGGAGAAGTTTGAATCATTTTCTGGTATTCTCCACGAAAGGAAGGACCGATCGATCTACCAAAGATCGATCGATCAATGCTCTAACAAGGATTATGCGCCCAATCTAAAGAACGACTTGGTCTCTGAGAAGATCGACTCAACATCCAAAGCCTTTCGCAAAAACCTAATTTCACGATTTTCAGCTCTTGTTTTGGGCCCTATAAATACTCTTTTCCTATTTTATTTTGAGGGCCGCCTTTTAAAAGTCTTTGAGTTGTTAGAGAATGATTTTTATAGAAGTTTTGAGAGTTTGTAAGCTAGGAAGAAAATCTCTTCATACTTGAGAAGAATTTCTGAATCCTCTTTATCTTTGTTAATGCAATTTCAGTTTCAGTTCATCATGATTTGCCTAATTTGTTGTTCTTAGATCTTAGATCGGATCGAATAGATCTTAGATCGGATTTAGGGATTCTAGGGTTTTAGAATTCACTGTTGGGGAACAAATAGAATTGATGAATAGATGATTCTCCTTCTAATACTTTAGTTTAATGCATAGAATAGTGTGATCACCTAGTCGATGATTTTGGGTTGTTAACTTTCTAGAAGATTGTTAAGAACTAGAACTAGATTAGAAGAGCAATTCCTTCACTACCAACGAGAGTTGATGCTAGGTTGGGTTGTGGGTAATTGAATATAAACAATAAAGCCTACTTGTAATCCGAAACCAACAAGAGTTAGGACCTTTAGGTTATTAATAGGGGGGTAGATTCAACGAGATTTGGTTTACTTTTATTTATGTTCAAGCTGAGAATAAGATCATATTAGTTCCTGAATAGTTTCACTGACAAGAATTCTAACTCCTGAATGAATATCCGACATCCGATTGCTTTAGTTATTTGATTACATTCACGTCAAAGTTGTTAGAATTCACTTCTCTTATTTTGATTGATATAGCTTGCGATTTAAAAGAAGTTGAGAGTGTAACATGGTTCTCTGAGGAATTCGACCCCCAAGTACTATTACGTTTGTTGTGCACTTGCAGTATGATATAGGGTTAAAAAACTCGTAGTATCATAAGTCCACTAAAGATATGCACTATTTCGCATCCTAAAATCGAATCTTGTTACTTATATTATGTAGGAACTTGTTTAATAGATCAACTAATTGTGATCCAATTTTGACAAAAAAAATCAATATCTGAAAATCGAAACCTTAAACCTTATAATCTTTTAAGTTTTTAATCACTAGGAAAAGTACTTTCACAAACAGATACATTATTAATTTGCTGTAATGAACAATATAAGATACTAACCAAGTGATATTAGTCTAGTAATTTTCACTGAGGAAAAAAATTGTAATGTTTGTATAGAGTAGTAATCAATTTCCCTCATGCACGAAACATCTATCATTTCCACATGCCCCGAGGTATATACATGGAGTTTCCCGGATCCACATACAATATTCATTAATTTTAACATTTTAATCAACAAATTTATTGCTCAACGAGAAGTTAACTCCGTGAAGACATCATTCATTGGCAACACTATATCACTTTCAGTTTCGGATTGAGTCCAAGTGAATGCCGGAGCTTTAGGTACAGGAATGCTGATAGTCTCACTGCCAAGCCAAATTATTACAGAACTCATGGTTGGTCTTAATGCTGCATTCTCTTGTACACACAACAATCCAATTTGGATCAACTTAATGATCTTGTTTCTTGGATTCTCTATCAAAAAATCATCAATTATCACCTCTGGCTTCCCTTCAGTCCATCTCTTCCATGCCTGCACCAATAAATTACATGTTTTACTTTTTGACATAAGAAGAAAATGGAACAAAGAGTGATATGTGAAGAAGGTTACGAAAGCAGCAAGTCCTTCTCCTTCGAAACTGTTGTTTTTTACTCCACTTATCATCTCTAGAAGCATAACACCGAAGCTATAAACGTCTGATTTAGGTGATATTTGCCCATGATTCAGATATTCAGGAGCCATATATCCACTGCATGTATATATCCAAACAAATAACATCAATTTATGATTGTTTTATCCAAATGTCTTAAATAATCGTTAAAAACAGATCTTTTAAATATCTTTTCAAGGTTGATTGGTATGTTCTTACCGGGTTCCAGCAATTCGTATTGTTTCAGCTCGAGTCTCATCACTTTCGAACAACCTGGCAGTCCCAAAGTCTGCAACTTTAGGGTTCATCTCTTCATCTAAAAGGATGTTGCTCGCCTTCAAGTCTCTGTGAATAATCTTCAGCTGAGAATCTTCATGGAGATAAAGCAGACCTCGAGTAATGCCTTCTATAATTCTGTATCTTACCTCCCATGTAAGAAGCGAGCGCTTCTGTTCATCTGCACAATTCAAAGAAACATTTTTCAGCTATAAGTCCCCAAATATATCCAAAATGTTAGCAGTCTTTCGAAGGCTCACCGAAGATAAAGTGGTCAAGACTTGAGTTGGGGACAAACTCATAGACAAGAATCTCTTCATCATCTTCACTACAGAACCCAAGAAGCTTAACCAGATTCCTATGTTGTAGTCTTGTCAAGAGTGAAACTTCATTCTTAAACTCTGTATCTCCTTGTCCTGATCCTCTTGCTAATCTCTTCACCGCTATCTCTTGCCCGTTTAGTAATGTCCCCTGAAAGGAGTTCATAAGTTCTGTTAATCATCAGTCAAACAACAATCACTAGCTGGTTATTAGTTATTACGACGTACCTTATAGACAGTACCAAATCCACCTTGACCAAGCTTGTTATCACAAGAGAACTTATTGGTTGCCAATAAGATCATACCAAGATTAAACCGTAACATGAATTGACCTTCAGAATTAGAGAACTCTGCACTACCAACTACAAAAAACGGCACAGTAAATCTGTTGTATGATTTACATCAAAAGGTGGATTAAGAAACAAGGTACACTTACCATTAAATCTGTTGTATGATTTTAACCTCCATGCATAGAATTTGATGAAGCCAGTAAACACCAAAAGATAAATTAAACTAAGAACCACAATTATCGCGATAACGTTTTTATAACCAATGCCTCCTCCTGCAGTACATTAAGGCGTTTTATAAGTTAGAGAACCTCTTTAGCACACTTGCAAATATTGTGGCAATGATCTCACTCATGTATTTACCTTTCTTTACTATTATAGGGCACTCTTTTTCTGGAACATGAGGTCGTGGAGGCGCAGGAACTAATGTTACATTATTAAAAGCATTATTGAAAGCAAATAGATCCCACCTGAAAAAACAACTTGGAAAACTAGCCATTCCTCCTTGTCTCCCCGGAAAATCTTTTCTAAAAAAAGTCACGCAAGCTTCCAAACATGTTTTGCAATCTTGGGAAGTTAAGTCGGGTGTACATTGCATCAGCATGTAAACATTTTGAAACTCTGTGAATTCGGCGTTTACAACACTATAATACTTAATAACTGAGGAATTTTCAGCTTTGGTGGCAGCCTCGAGGGTCCGGTTAGCAGTTGCTTCCCACTCTTGTGCGAAAAGAGTTGCGTTTTTAGATGTTGCTAGACCATTTGGACTTGGGTATCGAACGGGAGAACTAAGCTCGAGATTCCCAAAAGTTGAGTTGTTTGAGGAACGTACAAGGCATAAAATTTCTTCTCCCTCGCCACTCCCCCATATGTATGAATTTATGTGGTCTGTACACGTCGTTTGTGTGTCCTGAGTCATTTTATCGACACAACTGAGACAAGCTTCTCGATCATAGCCTCTTGTGCAGAGGGCAAGAGCGTAGACCTTGTTAGGATTCTGACCGAATGAAGCATTGTAGAATCCACCGTTATTGACGACGTTTACAGCAAGAGTAGAGAAAAGCCTGCGGCGATTCTGAGCGTAGCTGCTACTGTTACTGTTGAAGGAGCTTCCTGAACACTTGACGGCGTTTACAAAGTGGAGTGTTTGAAGCAAAAGAAGAAGAAAGAAAGAGAAGAAGATCATCGAAGTAGAGCATTTCAACATTTTTTCTCTTTAACTAGTGATAACAAATTTCCTTTTCTTGTATAGATTTCGATATAGAGATTCGTTATAAGTAGCAGTAATACATTTTAGAGCTTTCTTGTCTTGACCAAAAAAAACAAACCTTCTTGTATTTAATTATAGAGTAGGTGACATTATTATCGAGTTGGTGACATGAGAAAAAAGATCGAGAACAGTGGGAGTGCCCTTGTGGGTAATCCGATCCAACCCCACCCAAAATTCTAAAGATTTTAAATTTTAATGGGCAGGTCTGCCTACTCATTTTTTATGAATTAAGATTTAGATATTGAAACAAAACCGTTAAATCTATTTAGTTAATGGATTTTTTTTGTAACTTAGGAGTTCCAAACTTTATGGAAGGGGCTTGGACTATTCTTCTCGGGATGGTGCAGCACACAGATAAATCCTAAGTATTTAAATAAACCGAAAGTATAGTCTATATCCGTATAAAGATGAAATGAAAAATATATTTTAGTTTCATATAGCAGGAAAATTGAACCTATAATCTTTTTAAAATCATAGACCCATTACTTACTATTTGACCACAAAAGCTCCTTATCAAGTTAATGGATGTTATAGTGTGTTTGCATACCGAACAGAATAATAGAACACTAAACTAGAAAATGACAAAATCGAAACGAAAATTCAATATAAAACTACTATTAAATTCCAAATAGCAATAAAATTATATCCATTTTACAAGCATCCAAAAATTGAATATGATATGTAATGAAATAATTTATCCAGTTAATGGATGTTTGGCCTAAAATCTTGTAATTTATTATTAATTCTTTCCATGAAAAATTGAATATGATATGTAATGAAATATTTTAATATCGTATCTATAACTAGCTTAGTTTCAATACTATCTTATTAAATAAATAAAAACAGAAGAAAAAAAAGGAAAAAAAAATACATAACAGAATGTGTCATCACCAAAATTAGTTTTAAAAGAACTTTGTTTCCCATAAATAAATATACGAGGTTTAGGTAAAAAATTTCCAATTAAAAATAAATAAGTGCACAAAAAACTTGTGATCAAGTAGTAAGAGATGAGCTTATAATTTTAAAGACTTCGTAAGTTTGATTTCTGAAACTATACACATTTTCCTAGTCATTCTTACAGGGATATGAGTTCATGATTTCAGCTCATTTGAATATCTAGAGATGAGAGTTTATCTATGTGGGCTGCACTACTCCAGAAAAATAGTCCAAACTCCTTCCATAAGACTTGGGAACTCCTTAGTAACAAAAGAAAAAAAAAATCACTTAGTTAATTAAAAAAGTTAGTCTGTTTAGTTCACTGAGTATTTTTCAACATATCTAATGGTTTATATGATATCTATAAATGAAGCTGGGTGGCAATATTACATTGTATCGTTTAGACATAATCCATTGTAAAAAATTTGAATTTCAATGCTAATTCAAAACTTTTATAAAGTGTGAAATTCTTTCAAAATATTAACATGTATGAATTCCTACCACGGTCCCCAATACAGCTTTTTGTCTAAATTTGCTAACATCAAGATGCAGTGGTTTATTGAAATATTAACACAATTGTATTTTGTTATTTTTTTCTCCACCTACCGTCAAAAAAAATATGTATTTTTCTATTATTTTTTATAATTTAGAAATTTCCAAATTTTATGAAAGAAATCTAAACTATTATTCTGGATAGAAAGGCGGCCTATAAATAAAAGCTCTTTCCAAGTATTCAAATAAACATTTATCCACATTAATGTAATTCTTTTGTTGGATGGTCTTTTCCAACCTTTTTCTGTATCTACATTAAAGAAAACGTTTATATTAAATTACTAGGAGAATTTAAAAGTGTCTACTGTAAGAAAATTGGGTATTATTAGTCAAAACAATTTTGACCAAGCAATCCTTTGTGCAAAAGGAGGCCGAAAGAAACAAAATGCAAAATTAAGATCAAAATAGAGCTGTTGGAGGTTGGTTCAAAATGAAACCGTTGGGAAGAAAAGCTGGTCAAGAAGTGGTCCCAATCCATGAAAGGGACACTTCTTGACCGTTAGGAAAAGAAGACAAAAGTGGTCCTCACTAGTTTCTCCTCTTGTAAAAGTGGTCCTAAAGTGCTCCACACCACTTTTCCTATAAAAATGTTCCTATAAATATGTTGTAACCTCCTTTGAATATCAATGAGAAAAACGATGAGATATTGTACCTTATACTCTCAAATTCTATCTCGCATTTTTCTATAATTTCTTGCAAGTTCTGCATAATTGGGTCTAAATTCTTACATGGTATCAGAGTTTTCTTCGATTTTGGTGTGTGTTTGAGGGTTTTTCTCGGTTCATAATTCATCTATTCTACCAAATCTCAGTTTTTCTCTGTTTTATATCTGTTTTTTTCGGTTAATCCGTACAAACCTCTATTGTTGTACGGACAAAAACTCAAAATTTAAGAAAGAAAACCCCCTTTGACCCTATAAACACCGAAAGCTTCAATCTTTGGTGTAGAAACAAGTCAAAGTCTCAAGTTTTCTCAGCAAAAATCTGAATCCTTCTAGATCTGCTTTGTTTCTCGGTGAAGATGGATTTCAACCATGGAAAATCACCTATTGTTTCGGTTACTATAAAAGGGGTTAATTACCTTCTTTGGGCCAGAACTTTGAAGACAACAATCTGCAGTAGAAGGGGTTTTTGGAGCCATATTGTGAAGGATAGACCACCAAGGGATTCTCTCTCAAGTGACGGTGAAGAAGAAGACTACCTTGAGGAGGATGATGAGTGGTTCCAAACCGATCAAGCTGTAAAATCCATCCTTCAAAACTCACTGGATCCTCTCATTCTTGAAGCCTATTCATATTGTGAAACGGCTAAGGATCTATGGGAAACCTTGAAAAAGGTCTATGAAAACGTCTCCAACTTGACAAGAGTGTTTGAGGTAAAGAAACCTCTTGCAAATCTTCTCCAAGAGGAAATGGAGTTCACGGAATATTTTGAAAAATTCAGATCTTTATGGGCTGAATTGGATATGCTAAGACCAACATCCATCGATCTGAAAGTTGTCAAAGAAAGGAATGAAGAAGATAAGGTGTTTGGGCTCTTGATGAATCTTAACCTGAATTACAAGGATCTAGTAAAGCACATATTTAGATCAGCTGCAAGCTTGAGGTCTCTTTCATGCCTTGAAATGCTCTCAAATCCAAAAGGAGAAAGGTTCCATTGAGCTGTTTGAAGGAAAAGGAGACTTGGGTCTTCTTTCGGCAAACAAGGCTCAAGGTAGATTTGAAGATAGGAATAAGTTGGTGCGTGATCATTGCAAGAAGAAGAGTCATTCAAAGGAGAAAAGTTGGCTTCTTCATCCTCATCTCAAACCCGCAAAATTCAAAGACTCCAAGGCCAATGTGTCTCATGGAGCCTCGAAACACTATCGGTCCATATCCGGTGCAATGATCGGTTCCTCCTCAAAGGAACATGAACGCCCATCCGCAACCACTTCCTCTTTTAGTGGAGACACTATGAAAAAGTCGGACCTTGATGCTTTAATCAACTCCCTTAAATCCTTAAGGGATTCTGGTATTTGCTATTACACTCAAACTTTATTTAGAGCGCTCATTATTGACTCGGAAGCTTTTCATCATATAATTAGTGATAAGAATCTCATTAGCAATATTAAACCAGCCATATGAAGTGTTGTAATAGCAAATGGTAATAGGATATCAGTTAGTGGAGTAGGAAACTTAGATTTGTTCAGTAAAAAGTCTAGGGCTTTCTACTTACCGAAATTTACCTTAAATCTTTTATCGGTTAGAAGGGCTGTTATGGATATGAATTTTTATGCTATATTTGGATCTAATGGTGTGCAATTTCAGGATATTGATACCGGAAGATTTCTTGGACAAGGAAAAGTGAAAAATAGACTTTATGTCCTTGAAGATCCTAAGTTTTTATCTCGGTTTATTAGTAATATTTGATTGTTTCTAATTCGGCTGTTGGTAGCCCTAGTAATCTTGTTTGTCAAGCTAAAGTTGGACATCCCCATTTTCGTGCTATGAGACTTATGTTATCCAATTGTGTGTTTGATAATATTGATTGTGAACCTTGCATTTTGGGAAAACATTGCAAATTGGTTTATCCTATTTCGTCTACTATCTATGAAAAGTGTTTTGATCTTGGGCATTCAGATGTTTGGACTTTCCCTTGCTCGTCTAGAGATAACCATAAATACTTTGTTACATTCATAGATGAAAAATCGAAATAGACGTGAATAACTCTTATGCCATCAAAAGATAGATACTTTGATGCCTTTAAAAATTTTGAGAATTACATATCTAATCATTTTAACTCAAAATTGAAGGTACTAAGAACGGATAATGGAGGAGAATACATGAGTAATTCATTCCAAGAACACTTAACAAAGCAAGGGATCCTATATCAAACAAGCTCTTGATATAACCCGCATCAAAATGGGGTTGCGGGAAGGAAAAATAGACACCTAATGGAAGTTACAAGGTCCATTATGTTCCACATGAATCTCCCTAAAAGGTTTTGGGGAGATGCGGTCATGACGGCTTGTTACCTCATCTATCGGACTCCAACAAAAATACTTCAAGATGCATCTTCATATAAGGTATTAAACAACATCGAACCTCCTTTGAGTCACTTACGGGTGTTTGGTTGTGTTTGTTTTTTCTTAGTACCCGGAGAACTTCAGAACAAACTCGAGGCTAAAAGCAAAAAGTGTATGTTCCTTGGCTATTCCTCTACTCAAAAGGATACAAATGCTATGATCCGGAAACTAGGAGGGTTCTTGTGTCCCGGGATGTGAAGTTCATTGAGGATCGAAGCTTCTATGACAAACGGAATTGGGAGGATCTACAAGATCTTTCCGAACCATCCTTGGATAGGGCCGCGACCCTAAAATTTCTTCTCGATCGTCTTGGAGTGACGGATCCTTTTTCACAACCCCCTAGTAATTTTACAACCAGCAACATATCCCGGGAGACAAATTCTCTAGGTGTCACCTCTCGAGTCCCGAATGACCCGAGTGCTCCTAACTCCCCTAGACCGGCAAATGATGCCGATCCAGAGTATTTTCCTCCCGTACCTGAATCAGCTGCTCCCACAGTAGAACAAACAGCTCAACCACTCCGGAGAAGCATCCGATTTTGAAGAGTTTTTTGGTTGACCTTCTACCTTCCGACTTTCAAGCCTTCCTTGGTAAGATTGAGAAGGATCAAGTCCTACAAAGCCATAATGAGGCTAAAGAAATCAAGGAATGGGTGGCTGCAGATGATGATGAAATCCAAGCAATGGAAATGAACCAAACTTAGAATAAAGCGGATTTACCTCCGGGGAAGAATTTCATGACCTCCAAGTGGGTATTCACCATCAAATACAAGAGTGATGGCACGGCTGAGAGATACAAAGCAAGACTTGTTTCCCAAGGCTTCACCCAAACTTATGGAGTTGACTATATCGGCACATTTGCCCTGGTGACTAAGCTCCATACGATAAGGGTCATTCTTTCTTTAGCTACTAACTTATCTTGGGAATTATGGCAGATGGATGTGAAAAATACCTTGCTTCAAGGAGAACTTGATGAGGAAGTATACATGTTTCCACCTCCCGGTCTAAGAACCAAAGCCACTCCCGGAAGGTCCTAAGGCTTCGCAAAGCAATCTATGGCTTGAAGCAATCTCCTCAAGTTTTGTATCATACGCTAAGCTTTACCCTTCGAGATTATGGGTTCAAGAAATCCGATCATACACTCTGTACCTTTACAAGTTCCCAAGGTATTATGGTGGTATTGATATATGTCGATGATCTTATCATCTCCGGTGATGATAAGGAAGGTATCAAGGCCACCAAACTCTACCTTAAATCGGTTTTTGATATTAAGGATCTTGGGGAACTAAGGTATTTTCTAGGGATTGAAATTTGTCGACCTTCGGAAGGCTTATTCGTATCTCAAAGAATATATATGCTTGATTTGCTTAATGAGACAGGTATGACCGAATGCAAACTGGCCAAAACACCTCTTGCGGAGGGCTATAAGGTCAACCGAAAGGGGGAGAAGGATGATGAGGCATTCGCGGATTCACAACTCTATCGGCGACTTGTCGGTAAACTCATATACCTTACTATATCTCGGCCTGACTTGTGTTTTGCAGTAAATCAAGTTAGTCAACACATGCAAGCCCCAACAAAGTATCATTGGATAATGGTGGAACTGATTCTCAAATATATCAAAGGTAGTTTGGATCAAGGAATTTGGATGGGAAGAAATGAAAGCTCAGACATTGTGGGGTATTGTGATGCGGATTGGGCTGGAGATCAGAATGATTGGAAGTCTACCACAAGGTACTGTACATTTGTTAGAGGCAACCTAGTCACTTGGAAGACAAAAAAGCAAAAGGTGGTGGCATACTCTAGTGCCGAAGAGGAGTATAGGGCTATGCGAAGGCTGATCGATGAATTGGTGTGGCTGAGATCCCTCCTTAAAGACTTAGTCCAAGAATCAAAAGGACCAATTCCGATGCATTATGACAACCAAGCTGTAATTCATATAGCATCTAATCCAGTTTTCCATGAAAGGACGAAGCATGTGGAAGTGGATTGTCACAAAGTTCGAGAACACATGGAAGAAGGAGTTGTTCTTCCATATTACACACCAAGTGAAGATCAATTGGCAGACATCTTCACCAAAGCCGCAAGTACCAAGGTTTGCAATCATATTTACGGTAAACTTGGTCTTGTGAGATTGGATCGCCATTGACTTCATGTCCCCTAACTCGAGTGTTGCATACTCTTTTTTCCGTCGGCTAAGGTTTTTTCCCAAGTGGGTTTCCTTGTCGAGGTTTTTAATGAGGTGTGATGTTCGGGTTTCCAAGCTAAGCATTCTTTCTTAATGCTTAGCTTGAGGGGGAGTATTAGTCAAGTCTATCTTGACCAAGCAATCCTTTGAGCAAAAGAGGGCCGAAGGAAACAAAGTGCAAAATTAGGGTCACATGATAAAGGTTGGTGCAAAAATAGGGACAAGACGTTCAAAATAGAGTCGTTGGAGGTTGGTTCAAAATGAAGTCGTTGGGAAGAAAAGCTGGTCAAGAAGTGATCCCAATCCATGAAAGGAACACTTCTTGACTATTGAGAATAAAAAAATGACAAAATTGGTCCTCACTAGTTTGTCCTCTTGTAAAAATGGTCCATTTTCTCTTTCTTGTAAAAATTGTTTCTATAAATATGTTGTAAACTCCTTTGAATATCAATGAAAAAAACGATGAGATATTGTCCCTTATAATCTCAAATTCTATCTCGGATTCTTCTATAATTTCTTACAAGTTCCGCATAATTGGATCTAAATTCTTTACAGGTATTATAAAGTTTAAATGAATTTGTTTTGGACTAATTATTTTTTACGTATTTTTTTCGTTAATCATTATTATCAGAAATCCGTCCGTATTTTTAAGTCACTGGACTTGTGTATTGAAAATGTGTTATTCCATATTGAAATTTCTGTCAGATTCCAAAAGGTTTCACATTCATTTTAGGAGAATCCATCAAATTCCATCGAAAATATCTTATATAGACAGATTTCTGACAAATTCTTTCGTCAGAATTTTAACCAACTTCTTATATGCCTATACTATAATGTTTATGTAAAGAATAATTATGAAATGTCTAGAATGAAAGTTTCTTAAGGAAACTACTACAATGTAGGAAAAAGTAATTACTCAAATAATTTTATATTATTTTCTAATTACTAGAATAGATTTTTGTGATTCTTCATGTGAGGAAAGAAGTGGAAAAGTCATGAATTTTCTTATGTGATCATATAATTACAAAATTAGCATTGATTTTTTTTTTTTAAATGTTTTCTTTTACAACTTAAACTGAATTAAACAATTAAAACATGAGAACTAAACTTACAAAACATGAGAATTGGATCTATAAAACTAAATATATATTTAGGTTATTTTCACTTTTAGTACTTTCTCAATCTAGAATACTACATAACATAAATACATAACTAAGCATACATGAACATAAATAACCATAACATCATACAATTCCAATGTTTTAACCTATATGAAAAATCTACAACAAAGATCTTAGAACCTACAACGTTGTAACTTTAAATTAACAACTCATGATAAAGTAAGTTACAATACATGCAACCTCAAACCTACATTATTTAGGAGGTAAACCTACAACAAAGAATGATATTTTACAATGATAAACCTACAATAATCTAGAAAATAATAAAGAAGAACTAAGTCGACAACGAAAAAATACACAAACGTAGAAAATGATTGTATCTAAAGTTCAACACAACAAAAACCTGCAACGAAGCACACAAAAAAAACTAAAACAAAGATTCTTTAAACCTACAACGCATTAAAAAAACCTACAAAACATGAGAATTGCATTGAGAAAGAAGAAACAATAAACCTACAATGCCTAAGAGATAATCCTACAAAACTGATAGCTTGCAAAGTTAAACCTACATAAAAAGAATAATAAACCTACATAGAAGGAAAACTAAATCGACAATGAAGATGAACACAAACCTACAAAAAGCATGTGTTCAATATTAAAAACGAGAAACATAAAATAAATCTACAACAAAGAAATATTAAAATCGAAAAGCACGCAAAATAACCTACATAACAACAAAATTAAGTCGATAAAATACAACTTGTAAACCTACAATTCTTGAGACCTAAACCTAAAACGAAGAAATATTTAATTGGCATGAAACATACATAAACCTACATCAAAGAGAATAAATAAGTCGACAATGAAGAAAATGAAAAACTAAAAAATATGATCTCTAAACCTACAATGAAGTCATGAATTCTCATATATTTGCTAAAGTCAAATCACTTATTAATGACAGTTTCATAATATTTTTTTGTCAACAATAGTGGGATAGACAAACCCTTATCCATAGCCTAAATGGTTCAACTAGAGGTGAGTGAAATATGAACTTACCACCTTGTGCCAAGTTAAGTCAAAGACAAACCAATTAGACCATTTGTTTCTTAGCCATTTTAAATTAATTTTTAAGAATCTTATCTTTTAAAATTATTTTAATATTCAGAAATTCTAATTTGAATTTTCTTTTAGTTAGAAAAAGAAAGCCCTACAATAATTAATAAAAACAATTATGACGATGAGTTGCTGCAATTAGTGACAGCAATTTCAAAACGAATAGTAAGAATGATCACTGGTTGTTGTCACTTATCCATCCCATTTATAAATCATTCAACCGAAAGAAAGGGTTACGCTTGATATGAGTTACGTTTTCTATATAAGGTATTAAAAATGTTGCCCTTCGAATACGGCAGTGTAAAATATTCCTTTCGTGGTCAGGTAACCCATACGACGTGCACATCTTTTTCATTAATTATTTGTTTTTTGTCGCTTAACTAAATTCCGGAAAGTGATAAAGAGCGAATAAACAAGCCCAAATTCCTATAAAGAAAAGCCGAAATAAATGTAATATCAAAAATAAGCCATACGTTAAATAATTTGTGAAGCCAACTAACCATTAAATAGATCATACTTCCCTCGGAAATGTGTTATTCCATATAAAAATTTCTAATAGATTAAAACGGTTTTGCATATTGATTGATAGAATAAAGAAGGAAAAAGAATTGCAAGTGATGCAAGAAAAGGTCGAGGTGCAAGTCGTTGGGTCGCAAATTTCTTGGTAATGAACCGCGCTACGTTACGAACATGAGGCGCGACGAGGGACCGAGGGAACGCGGAGTGTAGGTCGTGAAGTGCCCAAGATATTGATCAGGGTGCAAGCGACCTTACCAGTTACTCGGTCAGGATGCTTCTCCCTGAGCACTCCGACGAAGGCATCCTCTTGGGGTCAAAGCGTGAAAACGACTCCTCGAGCTTATGGGGACCATGACTTCATTTTTGACCAAGTGTGGGCCCTTGGTGAAATCATATAGCCATTGGATAGAAGAAGAACCTTGAGCGAGACCATCGGGTCGCTCTCAACCCGAGACCACTTCCTCGGGACCACAATTCCTTCTCTCTCCCCAACGGCTAGGATCCAACGGTCAGGGGCTTCCATCTTCATCTTCTTCCTATACTTTCTTATAAATCCTTGTAGTATGAACTCACTTATGTATTGATTTTGAATCAATGAAAAATTCATTATATCTTTACTCATTTCTCTTTATTTCTCTTCTCAATCTTTATGTCATGAATTCTTGATACATTAGTATCAAATTCTTACATGGTGTCAGAGTAACAAATATCTTAACTCTATCTCAAATTTGGGTCTCAAAATCTCTATTCTCTTCCCGAATCCTTTTTCAACCAAATCGCTAAAACTGACATGGATTCCAACAAGGGAGCTTGCATACCGGTAACTCTAAAAGGGTCGAACTACATGCTATGGTCAAGAACTGCAAGAATGATCTTGTGCAGTCGTGGACTATGGAATCATGTTGAAGAACTGCAAGAATGATCTTGTGCAGTCGTGGACTATGGAATCATGTTGAGCCTCCCAAAGAGAAAACCCCAAATGCGGCCAACAAAGGAAAAGGAAAGGAAGGCTCATTCGATGTGGTGGTTGCCGAAAATGACAAATTGTTACAAGAAGACCAAAGAGTGATGGCTATCATAAATTCCTCACTAGATTCTCATTTTATTGAATTTTATCTATTTTGTGAAACCGCAAAGGAACTATGGGAAACTCTCAAGAGGGTCTATGCAAATGTCTTCAATCTCACTATGGTTTTTGAAGTCAAGAGAGCTCTTAACACCCTAAGGCAAGAAAATATGGAGTTTGAAGACTACTTTGGGAAACTAAGGGTCCTTTGGGTGGAACTTGAGATGCTGAGGCCGAATACTATGGATCCTCTTGCTCAAAATGAAAAGCATGAACAAGATAAAGCTTGAATACTTGCTACAATGATCTTATCAAATCCATCGTAAGAGAAAAGAAGCTTCCAACGGTAGATGAGGTATGTTTTCAAGTGCAAATAGAGCAAGGAAATATCGGTCTCATCAATGGCAAGAAGGAATTAGTCACCACCCATAAGGTGACATTCAAGAATGAAGAAAAAAGGAGTATAGTGTGTGAGCATTGCAAGAAAAAAGAACACACAAAAGATAAATGTTGGATTCTCCATCCTCATTTAAAGCCAAAAAATGGAAGGAGCAAAAAGCAAATATGGCTCAAGAAGGATTGGAGGAGGAACCGACGGAAATGTCAAAACCGGGAGGAGCAAGGGCGATGAGTTCCAAGTCCCACTGAGATGTTGTGAGGAGATCAAACCTTGATGAAATCATCAAAGTCATTGCCAACTTAAAGGATTCTAGTATCTCTAATGTTTCGAAAACTCCCTCAAATTCCCTAATAATTGATTATGGTGCATTTCATCATATGATAAGTAATCTTAGGTTGATTAAGAATGTTAAACCAACCATAGGAAATGTTATTGTAGCTAGTGGTGAGAAAGTATCAATCAAAGCAATATGAGAGTTGGAACTTTTTGATAAGAATGCAAAAGTTTTTTACATGCCAAAATTCACCTCTAATCTTATTTCGGTTAAGAAAACCACATCCGATTTAAATTGCTATGCTATATTTGGTCCTGACCATGTACAATTTCAGGATATTGAGATTGCAAAAAAACACTTGGAGGAGGAAAGACCAAAGATGGGTTATATGTTCTAGAAGAAAAATCGGTTCCAAATATGTTAAACTATGTTTCCGTTAGCAATTTAGACTCTAATGTTGGTTCATGTTTTAATTCGGCTTGGCATGCTAGATTGTGTCATCCCCACTCTAGAGCCATAGGTTTAATTTTTCCTAAAATCACTTTTGATCATAGTTTTGTGAGGCTTGTCTTTTGGGAAAACATTGCAAGTCTATTTTTTCAAAATCTAGTACTCTTTATGCAAATTGTTTTGATTTAATTCACTCGGATGTTTGGACATCACCTTGCTCTTCTAGAGACAACCTTAAATATATTGTAACTTTCATTGATGAAAAATAAAAATATACTTGGGTTACCTTAATGGCCTCTAAGGACTGAGTTTTTGATGCCTTCATCAATTTTCAAAACTATGTATCTAACCAATTTAATTCCAAAATAAAGGTACTAGGATCGGAAAATAGCGGTGAATATACAAGCACAAAGTTTAAAGATCACTTGAACAAATGCGGCATATTTCACCAAACAAGTTGTCCACACAGTCCACAACAAAATGGCGTGGCGGAAAAAAAAATTGGCATCTCATGGAAACCGCAAGGGCCATGATGTACAATATGAAGGCACCTAAAATATATTGGAGAGATGTTATTTTGATGGCGTGTTACCTCATTAACTGACTTCCAACCAAAATCTTACAAGATGTGTCACCGTATGAGGTACTTAATAGCTCAAACTCCTTCATTGAACATTTGAGAGTGTTGAGATGTGTGTGTTTTGTTTTGACTGCAGGAAAACTACGTCATAAACTTGATGCCAAGAGCACAAAGTGTATGTTCCTTGGATACTCAACAACACAAAAATGATACAAGTGTTTTGACCCAACAACCCAATGCTTATATGCCTCCCGGGATGTGAGATTTTTGGAAGACAAGCGTTATTTTGACAAGTCAAATTGGGAAGAACTCAAAGACCTCACCAACACAACACAATATCGGAATGAGAGTCTTCGCACACTTCTCCGACAAATAAGTGGAATTGAACCCAATCCACATAAGCATGGTCCAACCTCGGGAAGAAGATGTATCACACGAAACACCTTCTAATACCCTCACTGAGGAAGATGAGGACTTTCAACAAAATAGCCAAGACCATCCTTCCATTTCCCTGGAGAAACCGGAATAGCCGAGCCCACATGAGCATGAGGAAAATCCTATGAGAAGGAGCACACGTCCTCGGAAGGACCACTCCAATTGGATCAAAACACGTTTTTGTTACAATAACCAAGTCGTAGCACATCCAACACAAAAGTTTTGTTCTGTTGACCTTTTACCTCATAACCATAAGGTGTTCCTTGGCAAAGTTGAACTTGGACAAATTCCAAAAAGTGATGAGGGGGTTAAAAACCACAAGGAATGGAGAGATGCAATCACGGATGAATGAAATGAATTGGAAAAGAATCACACTTGGGATGAGGCAGAATTACCACCAGAAAAAAGGGTTGTGACCTCCCGATGGATATCCACTATCAAATACAAGACTGATCGGAGTATCAAAAAATACAAATGTCGATTGGTTGCAAGAGGTTTTACCCAAACATATGGACAAGACTACACCGATACTTTTACACTCGTTGCAAAACTACACACAGTACAAATTATCATGTCCTTGGCTACAAATTTAGGTTGGGATTTATGGTAGATGGATGTCAAGAATGCATTCTTGCAAGGTGAAATTGAGGATGAAGTGTACATGGATCCACCTCCCGGTCTCGAAGGGATTGTGAGTCTCGGGAAGGTGTTACGTTTTTGGAAAGCTATATATGGGCTGAAGCAATCTCCTCGGGCTTGGTACCATAAATTAAGCTTCACACTCCGAGGTTATGGCTACGATAAATCAGAATTGGACCATACGCTATTTATATCCAATGGCTAGAGAGGTATGACATAATTCTTATCTATGTGCATGACTTGATCATTACTGACAATGAAAAGGACGGTATTTCCTCAACCAAAGACTATCTTAAAAGTGTATTTGATATTACCTTGGGGATCTAAAGTACTTCCTAGGAATCGAAGTATGCCGCTCTTTGGAGGGCATATTTCTTTTGCAACAGAAGTACACTCTTGATCTTCTTGATGAGACAGGAAATTTAGGGTCTAAAGCTGCCAACACACCTATTGAAGATGGCTACAAGGTCACTCGAAAAGGGGAGCAAAATGACGAACTTTATGAGGATGCATCTATTTGACAATCACAAGACCGGACATATGCTATGCGTTGAATCAAGTGAGTCAACATATGCAAAACCCCACAACCCACCATTGGAGCATGATGGAAAGAATCCTTCGTTATCTAAGAGGAAGCCATAACCGCAAAATTTGCATGGGAAAGAACAACAACACCAAAATTGTAGGTTATTGTGATGCGGATTGGGCCGGTGATCGGAATGATCGAAAATCAACAACCAGGTATTGCACTTTCATTGGAGGTAATTTGGTGACATGGAAGACTAAGAAATAGAAGGTAGTGTCATGCTCTAGTGTTGAAGCCGAGTACCGAGCAATGAGGAAGCTAACAAGTGAACTCACATGGTTAAAGGCACTACTCAAGGATCTTGGCATTGAATCATCAAAATACAATCACTATGCATTGTGACAACCAAACTGCAATCCATATTGCATTTAACTCCGGTTTTCATGAGAGGACAAAACACTTTGAGATAGATTGCCACAAAGTCCGAGAGGAAATTGAAGAAGAAGTAACTCTCCCATGCTACACCAAAAGTGAAGACCAATTCGCGGATATTCTTACCAAAGCCAAAATTATAAAAGTTTGTGATCATATTTACCCCAAAGTAGGACTTGTGGACATATCCCAAGATTGATTAAAGGTCCTCTCTCTCGTAAATCACACACTCTTTTTCCCTTAGAAGACTTTTGTCCCAAGAGGTTTTCTCTTTAAGGTTTTTAAGAGGTGAGGTTTATGAGAAGTCCAAGCTTAAACTCCATAACATTACGGTTACGCTTGAGGAAGAGTATTGATCAATAGAATAAAGAAGAAGAAAAAGATTGTGTGTGATGCAAGAAAAGGTCGAGGCGCGAGTTGTCGGGTCGCAAGCTTCTCGGTATCAAACTGCGGGATGTTGCGAACGTGAGGTTCAATGAGGGACCGTGGTAACGCGGAGGGCCGGTCTTGAATTGCCCGAAAGATTGATTAGGGCGTAGGCGACCTCACCCATGACTCGGTCAGAAGGTGTTCTCCCCGAGCGCTCTGACAAAGACATCCTCTCGGGGCTCGAAGCGTGAAAATGACTCCTCGAGCTTATGGGATCAGGACTTCATCTTTGACCAAGTGTGGGACCTTGGTGAAGTCATTGAGTCATTGGAGAGAAGAAGAACCTTGAGCTAGACCATTGGGTCACTCTCAACCCGAAACCACTCCCTCGGGATCACAACCAGGGACCACAACTCCTTCTCTTTCCCTAACGGCCAGGATCCAACGGCTAGGAGCTTCCATCTTCATCTTCTTTCTATGCTTTCCTATAAATCCTTGTAGTATGAATTCACTTATGTATTGATTTTGAATCAATGATAAATTCATTCTATTTTTTACTCTTTTTTTTTTATGTTTATGTCATGAATTCTTGATGCATTAATTTCAAATTCTTACATTGTATTCAAAGAGTTAATCGTCTAAAATGTTACAATGAGTTTTAATTATTATTTTTTTAATCTCAAATACCACAAAAACCCAATCTCCACAAAAATATCAGTTTCCCTTTGTTGAAAACCATTTTGCTTTTTTCTCTTCTTCACTATTTATCCACTATTTCTTCCATCTTCTCTCATATTTTCCCTTTAATTCTTTTTTTTTTTTGCAGTTTCCATATTTTTTATGTTTCTCAAATATATCTCTGTAATCAAATGTTTAATTTTTTTGTTTATCTCAGTACTATTCCAATGAACGACGATCACAATTCCAATGAAGTTAAGTTAAGCAATAACAATTAAAACATAAGTTTTAAGCTATACAACCCACGATCACACAATTCCAATGACCCAAACACTCATCATCCTCTTTATACTACACTCAACATCAACCTTTGCTTCATGCAATGCAATCTCCATTCTCTCTAATATCTCTTTCTCCATCTTAAGTTGCATCCTCTCACATATCTTCTCAGACTCCATGTTTTGTTTTGAAATCTCTGCCAACTTGAAATCAAATGTTTAATTTTGTAGATCATTTATGTCCATGTCTATGACAGTTTCTATGTTCTAAAATTATTCATGTGTTGCATATCTCCCAATGTTGTAAGATTATCATATGGTACTTCAATGCTCATGTTCTCTATGTAATTTTTCCATGTCAAGCTTCACTCTATGCTTTCACCTTCTTTTCCTTTGACCACATTTTCACTACCAAATGTTTAAAAGTTTTCCTTTTTCTCTTTTTTCACTTCCCTTTCTTTACCCCTTCTTCTTACAAAGGATAAATCAAGTCATTTGCCATGCAATAATGTTATCACAAAGTGGTATTCCCCACAATGTTTATTGATTGTGACATTTCACACAATTTAAGAACTTATTAATTTGATAGCATGGTGGAGAAGATTCCCTAAACGAAAATCCATCAAAAATAACATATAGACAGAGTTGCAATAAATTATTTCGTCAAAATTTAGCTAATTTCTCGTAGTCATGCAATGTTTATGTATGAGGCATAGTTATGAAAATGTCTAGGAGGAAGAATTATTAAATAAGAAACGTAAGGGGTTGGTAATCTTAGACTGTCTCAAATCCATCGCATGTATAAATCATCCAATGGAAAGAAACGTATACACTTACCTAAAATCAAATATTTCTTTCTTAATAAAATAGAAAAATTAAAAATTATAAAAGTGAAGAAACTTAAATAAATAACTAATTATGATTGAAAATTTTATCTAAAGTGAAAATCACTTCAATTTCTTTTCTGAGACGACAATAATGTGGAGGTATAATAATGTGGGAAGGGAAATCAACATATTTTTCTAACCTAAAAAATTATTAACTCTAAAAAATTGACTCCTAAAGCTTTTGGATCCTAATCTTTGGTTTATATTGTTTATGCTACTGGCCGATCTGGTAAGCTGGATCGATTTCTGGGATGTGCAACAAGTCATTTGCACAATGACAAAATGCTTTTTAAAAATATTTACAAAACTCTATTAAAATTACATGTTATTGGTTTTAGTATTTTCAAGCAATATTTCAAAAACATTTGGAAAAAATTAATAAAAGTTATCAAAATCTATATTTTCGAGGATTGTATAAATTATTAAAAGTTTATAAGAGTTAGTGAGAATATGTAATTGTCAAAGTTATTAAAAGTCACTACTGATCTTTAATTGAATAGGGGTCCCTTAGTGTATTTTAGGTCCCAGTTCTTAAAGATTTCCTTTTTCGTTAATGTATATATAACCCATACTACAAGCACATCTTTTTACTTAACTATTACATTTTGTTTTTGGTCGCTTGACTATATCCGGAAAAGTAATAAAGAGCCAAAAAACAAGACAAAATAAATGTAATTGAAAGCTATATATGTGAACTAACTAACTATTATTATAAAATATGCTTCCTATAATATAGTCACTAAAACATACACTACTATTTTTGCAGGAAATAAAAAAGCAGTAAGACAAGAATCATTACTCGACATTTCTCTGGATAATATAAGCCGCGTAAGAGTAGGGTCAAGTTATCCAACCTGGCAGACAGTTGTTTTATGTGCTCTTCAATTTAGTTAATGAAATTGATGTCACACTCGCCCAGACCTAACGTTTTCAGTTGGAGTTGCTAGTACATATGTGCAAAGTCCATGAAAATCACATGGAGAGATTCCTTCGATATCTTAAGAAACGATTGCTTTTGGCATAAGGTACTGTCGTAAAGGATCAAATAAAATATTTGGTTATAGTAATAGTAGTCATAATATATATTGATCAAGATGACGGAAGGAGTACAATAGGTCATATTTTCTATCTCAGATTATCACTAATCATCTGATGCTCACAAAAGCAAAATACAGTATTATTTTCTTCTTGTGAAGCAGCAATACAAGCTGTTTGGCTTCAGATTTTGCCAAGTGAGATCACAAGAAAAAGACCAAGCAAATAAGCAACAAGATCGATAATAAATCCGCTAGAGCACTCACCGAAATCTTGTATTTCTTGTTAAAAGTAAGCACATTAGTAAGCAATACAATTTCATACGAGAATGAATTGAGAAAGAATTAGTTGATGTAGAGCCTATACCGGAAGTAGAGCAAAAAACGGACATTTTAACTAAGGCTTTGGCAAAAATCAAATTTATTGAAATAAGGAATTTGGTTGAAGTTTAAAATTTGGTTAAAGAAAAGTTGAAACTCAAGAAGGAGAATGTTGGATAAACTTGACATTATCTTAGTTTCCAAGAAATCACTACAAGTTGGTTGGGATAAGATAAACTTAAAATATGATAAATGGTATTAATACTTGTGTATATTATTTATTGTTAGTTTTTTTATACAAAGTTAGGGATAAGAGATATCTAATCCTGAAAAGAAAATGAAACTTTAGTAAATAAACAAATTAGCAAAGTTGTGTTAATTCTATAATACCACAATGGTGTGTGAACAAGAGTTTTAGAATTTTCGTTTTGAGTTATGTTCTAAAACGTTAGTTAATAAGAGAGATTATCTTATTACTAAGGCTAAGTTATGTTCTAATTTTATCGACCTTGTTTCATTCACTATCGTAAACATACAGAGATTGAGTTGGTTAAAGACTAAACCAACTTTACTTAAAACAGACAAATCTAATTCCATAATTAAACCAGAACTGATTTAGAAAGACCACTAAAGCCACCCCATTATGAGAAACGTTTAATGGCTCAAAACAGAGAATTATTCCAAGTTGCAGAGCTTTATCAACGTGAATCATGATCTCGATCTGGACCTGTGACAATAGCGAGTTTTTCAACAGCGACAAAAAACTGAAGAATCTGAATGCTCTGCCTTGATCTAGGAAATGTAATCATCACGGGCAGTGAGATTTCGTTGAATAGAATTTGAAGGTAACAATCAGATTATCAATAATCTTTTCCTTAAGAACAGACAGAACCTTCACTTAAAGAATTAGATCTCACTTATCAAACTTTGGAACTCCATGTTAGAAGCCACTAGATTCATATATACGTCGAGATCACTAAATGTTTGCGCGGATCTTGTAGCTCGTAAGATCCCAAAAAATGTCAAATGCTAGGTGGTTTATATAAAATATTAATCCAATGTTCTTGCCATACATTGTAACAAACGAAGCTTCTCAATAATGATGACAGCTCTTCATGTAAACACACAAAGCTAAAGACTGTTTAAGTAACTACACTGCTCTGATAATACAGGAGGATAGGAAAAGACTGTATTTACTGTCATATTTACTATTCTGTTATATACATATCTTGCATATATATTATTTCCTTATATTTAAGAGCTTAGGTTAGTCTCTAGTATATATATAAATACATATTGTTAGTCTTTACGATGAATAAGATTGGCAATCCTTTAAACCTAGTAGCCGACTTCTCTGAAGTTTAACATATTGTTATTGGCTCATCGTGCTTCCAGTTCTGTTTGCGTTACTTGGTTTATGGAGAACACGTAGTCAGATGACACTAACTGTTGATTACCACTCAATACGTTTGAGAAAATTGGCTGTTTCGGAATCGGGAGATTGTTGTCATTGCTTAACATATAAACGATTTGCGAAATTGTGGGTCTATCTTTAGGATAATCTTGAACACATAGAAGTGCGATATGAACGCATCGCATCACTTCGGTTGTAGAATACAAGCCACAGAGTGCTTCATCAATAATGCTTACACCTTTTGTTTCGCACCAAGATTCCCATGCCTGAATATGTTAAAACAACTTATATTTCAGGTTTTGATCGACTCTTACTAGACTTCTTCTTTTCTCTTTTTCTAATGATTGTCAAATGAAATATTGTGCTGTATAAACACTTACATAAGCAATCAGGCTGTGATTTTGGTCGTTATGAATGAACCTTGTCGCCTTTTTGCCTGATATGATCTCCAATAACAACACTCCGAAACTATATATATCCGATTTCTCTGAAATTATTCCACCTAATGCATATTCCGGTGACATATATCCGCTGAAATTAACAGGCAATTAAAGTTCATTAGTCCTAAGTATTTGATGTAACTAATGAGATCCTGAGTTTACCCAAAAAAATTGGTACTGTATATCAGTAAAAATAGATGTACACTTACGCATGAACACATTTAAATATATTGTAATTATAGGAAAATGGTTCTGTGTGTCAAAGAAATAGATGTACACTTACAATGTCCCGACTATTCTTTGTGTGCTATCATCGATTTGCTTGCAACCAAAGATCCTGGCAGTTCCGAAGTCTGAGATTTTAGGATTCATCTCATCGTCAAGAAGAATATTGCTAGCCTTGAGATCGCGGTGAATAATCCTGAGACGTGAGTCTTCATGTAAATATTGAAGTCCTCTTGTGATCCCATTTCCTATTTTCATACGCGTCTCCCAATCCAATTCCCTACCCTTCAAAGATTCTATATGTGCCCCCAAACGAGATATTAAGAAGTCACATATCAAAAGATTTAAGACTAATATTTATTAGTTTTAAATGAATGTATTCACAACTCACCAAAGAGCAAAACGTCAAGACTCTTATTTGAGAGGTACTCGTATATTAGGAGCTTCTCATCTTCTCATTCTTGAACTCTATAAGACCTTGACTTGACTTCTTTGAAAGCCTTTTGATCGCCACATCCATCCTATTAAGTAGCTTTCCCTGAGGAATCACACAATTTCAGTCAAACTTTCTTATCACACGGTTCATTGGCTATTGTTTTTCTTGCTCTAGCAATAATACTAAACTAAGCTAATCATGGTCTAGATATATTTTGATTCTTGCTGTTCTAGTAAACTAATTTTATTTTTGAAAAAAACAAATTTCTGTCGAGAGACAAAAACCCAGAGTCCAAATTTGTAAACTTAACAAAATGAAAAGAAAGAATTACTCAAATAAAACAAAAATATACTCTAATTACTGAAATAGTTTTTGTTGAAAAAAAAAATGAAACTGAAAAAAAAGAACCTTCTTCTTCTTGTTTTGATAGAGTCCCTTCATCTTAAGGGGCATATAGAATATATTTTTAATCTTCCCTTATATATTTGTAGTACAAAACATCATGAAATGTAGTCATTTTGGCGTTGAAAGAGTCAACTTCTGTTTGTCCTCATTGTCAACATCACTGTTGTAAAGCAGAACCTCCAACGAAACTTCAAATTTCACTATCAGCGTAGACTTGGACCTCTAAGTCAGACTTGACCATAAACAAGTTACGTCTTGAGATCCATTTATATGATTTCTGTTTGCCAAATCATAAAATTTTCCAAGTTTAAAATTTTTACAAAAGTATGCGATCAACTGGCATCTTTTTCACAATTTTTACTTTGTCCCTCTTGTTAAAAGAATCATGTTGTGCATCAGAGACGCTATTGCAAGGGCAATACTTGAAAGATGGACAAGAACTCGTATCAGCTTTCAATATTTTCAAGCTCAAGTTTTTCAACTTTAAGAATTCAAGCAGCTGGTATCTTGGAATTTGGTACAACGACTTTTATCTTGAAGGTAAAAACTATACTGGTATCCAGGACCGACCTGTCTGGATTGCTAACCGTAACAATCATATTCCGGGACGATCTGGAAGCCTTAAAGTGGATTCTCTTGGCAGATTACTAATTTCAAGAGGAGGATCAAGCTTGCTTGAGCTAAGTTCTGTGGAAACCAGAGGAAACACAACCCTTAAGCTGTTGGATTCTGGAAATCTTCAGCTTCAGGAGATGGATTCTGATGGAGTGGTTAAGGGGGTTATATGGCAAAGTTTTGATTATCCAACAGATACTCTTCTTCCTGGGATGAAATTGGGTATCAATGTCAAGACAGGGAAGAGATGGGAGCTGACATCATGGCTAGGTGACACTGAACCTGCTTCTGGTTCTTTTGTCTTGGGCATGGATAGTAATATTACAAACCGGTTGACCATCTTGTGGCGTGGAGACATGTACTGGGCAAGTGGACTCTGGTTCAAGGGTCTATTTTCCTTGGAGGATTTAAACAAAGTGGGAATAGTCTTTTCCTTCATCTCAACCCAGACTGAACATTATTTTGTGTACTCAGCTGATCAATACGATGTTAGAACATTGTTTTATAGGATAATGATAGACCAACAGGGTATTTTGCAGATAATCATGCTAAACGGAGTGCAAAAACTTGCAGAATGTCCTCCTTTCAGTTCGAGTGTAGAGAATGGCGATAGCAGGATAGAATCTCAGGGGTATGCACGCAGGTTGGCTAAAGCAGGGCCTGCGAGATGGGTTAGAATTCAGAGAGACAGTATCTTCATTCTCAAGCAATGGATTTGTACTTAATGAGACCAGTGGAAAGTTTAGCTCTTTTGATTGCCTTGCTATATGTCTTCAAAACTCTTCTTGTCTTGCCTATGCTTCAACCAATCTAGGTAATACAGGTTGTGAAATCTGGAATATTGACCCTACCGAAGAAAATTCGACTTCTCACAGTCCCAGAACTATATACATTCGTGTAAAAGGTACAGAGGATGTGGAAATATATTACAGTATCTACATTTTCTAAGTGTTCACACTAACTGCAGCATTAAGTTTTATGGAATACAGAGTTTGTGGCACCCCAAGAGTCTGAAAAGGCTGCAACTTGGCTAATTGTTGTGGCATTACTGTTCTTAATGGTACCTCTGACTTGGTTAATCATCTATCTTGTTTTGAAGAAATTTAAAATAAAGGGTAATTTTTTGTGTATTACGATCAGTTAATTAAACGCTTTTTTCTTAATCTTGTTCTCTGTTTTCACCAGTTTCTTTCTTTTTTGTGTGTGGATTTGATTCAGTAACTGTTATATTCCGAGGAATGTCTCACCATTTATGGCTTAAAGTCATTCCACAAAGTAAGTCTCCTCTGAATAACACTTTTTGTATAAGCATGTATGACAATTATCCATTTTGGAGTAAGAATTGTGTTTGTGATTTTTGCTAGTGATTGTTTGGATAAGGAGGACTCTTCTATCACTAAGGGCTGGTTCAACAATGGATCACGAGATGCTACTACGTGAATTGGGAATAGATAGGAGACGTCGGCACAAGAGAAGTACGAAGGAAGAATAATAGTGAGCTTCAGATATTTAGTTTTGAAAGTGTAGCTTTAGCAACAAATTACTTCTCTAATGCAAACAAGCTTGGTGAAGGAGGCTTTGGTCCTGTATATAAGGTACGACGATTTCTTCAGATTCTTATATTAACTATGTAGATCACTAGTTACCTGTTTTTGAAGCCACTCTTTTAAAGGGGAGGTTAATCGATGGAGAAGAAGTGGCTATCAAGAGACTGTCGAGAGCATCCGGGCAAGGATTAGTGGAGTTTAAGAACGAAGCTCTGCTTATTGCAAAACTTCAGCATACAAATCTTGTTCAGTTGCTAGGATGTTGCATAGAGAAGGATGAGAAAATGTTGATTTATGAATACATGCCCAACAAAAGCCTTGACTACTTCCTCTTTGGTGAGTTTTCTTTGTAAAGGTATGAATCTACAGAAATTCATCTAAACAAATAACTCTAAATCTCTGCAGATCCCTTGAGGAAAAACGTTTTGGAGTGGACACTGCGATTCAGGATCATGGAAGGGATTATTCAAGGGCTTTTGTATCTTCACAAGTACTCGAGATTGAAAGTAATACACAGAGATATCAAAGCCAGTAACATTTTGTTGGATGAGGATATGAATCCCAAAATATCAGATTTTGGAATGGCTCAGATATTTGGAGCGCAAGAATCCAGAGCCAAGACCATCAACGTTGCAGGAACATTGTAAGTTAAAAAGTGACTAGAAACAAGGAGAAGATATGATTCTCGTATCAGATTTTTAATAGACTTTCTTGTGTAGAGGCTATATGTCCCCGGAGTACTTCAGAGATGGACTATTCTCGGTGAAATCAGATGTTTTCAGCTTTGGAGTTCTAATGCTTGAAATAATATTTGGAAGGAAGAACAATAGCTTCCACCATGACTCAGAAGGACCTCTTAATCTCATAATTCATGTAAAAGCTAAACTCCTCTCATTTGTGTAAACATTCTCAACTTCTTTCTTGATTAGCTTTAGGATTTATTATAAATCACGAGTTTCCTACTCAAAATCAATTAGCAATGAGTGGAGTGTACATAAACGAGCCTCGAGATGTGGGCGGGAAAACAGCTCAAACCCGACATCTCGAAAACCGTTTGTGAGAAATCGTCAGTTGGACCAACCTTATATAATAGATGACAAATCTTCATTTTTCCAGTGTTGGATATTTTAACAGGATCTTTGAAACTCTGTTTTTCAGGCGTGGAATCTGTTTAAAGAGAACCGAATTCACGAAGTGATTGATCCGTCTTTGGGAGATTTTGCACTTGAGAACCCTCAAGTACTGAGATGCATTCATGTTTCTCTGTTGTGTGTACAAGAAAACGCAGAAGATAGACCAAGTATGTTAGACGTTGTGTCAATGATATATAAGGCAATAATGCTCTTTCTTTCCCTAAAGAACCTGCTTTTTATGATGGTCCACGAAGAAGCTCGCCGGAGATGGAGGTTGAGCCACGAGAGCCCGAAAATGTATCGACGAATAGAGTTACTATCACGGTGATGGAAGCAAGGTGAGCCGGTGAATGGAAGAAAAGAAAAAACAGAGTATGTGATTCTCATTGTTACCTGAAATATTTAGTTAAATTCCTATATAACAAAATAGTTGAAATATGCAGATAGAGTTCAACCTCTACAAATTAATAAAATTCTCTAGTTTCAAAAAAACAAATGTAAAATTTGACAATTAGGTTTTAAAATTAGAATCTTATTTTATTGATATGCATTCAAATGTATAAATCATATGTTGGTAGTAATAGTTAAACCATAGGTTTTCAAAAAAAAATGTAAAAAAATGAAATTTACAGTATGGTATATATGGACACCAAAACTTAGATAAGTTTTTTTCTGAAAACTTTAACAAAACTTTTTATTAACGAATCTTAACTCTTAAAAAGTAAATTTTATTAAAAAGGGAAATTAGGTTGCATAAAATAGGTAATTACATATTTGTGAAAAAGTAACTAGCAGGAAAGAAACAATAATTTTCTTCTCTATATGTTATAATACCCTTATTCCATATTTTAGTATCGGTTAATAATAAACATTGATAACAATATTATTATTAGCTTTTAATTTGTGTTATATGTTTATTTTCAAATTTGTTATAATTTTTTTGGTTATCAATTTATACAACTTGTTATTATCTATAATTTATATTATATTGAACTATTTCATTATTATACGAAATACATCATTATCAGATCAATTTTCTCTTATTTATTTAATTTCTTTATATGATTTATATATCCTCAATTTATTATCATGAGTTGTCAAAAAAAAAAAATTATTATCATGATAAACAAGATAATACGGCTTATATAATTTGTTATTATCATTTTTAAAAATATATAAGAGTAAAAAAAAATTTTACTAATTTAAAAATTATCAATATTGATTTTGCAATTTTTGAATTATTCATTGTTATTGGTTTCAATCACCTTTGTAAAATGTGTTTTAGAAAACTGTGGGCTGACATTATTTTTTTTGTTGATAAACTAATATTTCTACAAATAAATAAAATTTCAACAAAAATCGTTACGTTCAACCACGTTATTAAAAAAATAAGAATAAAAACAGCAACATGCAATATATTACGATTGAAGTGTGGCGTATTGTATTAGTCCAAAAGTTCTTTATTCTTGTTGTTTGACTCTCTTTTTTTTTTGGCTTTGGATTATTATAAAGTCTGGCTCATTAACGAGAATATGTACTATATTTTATAGGAAGCAACTTGGAGTGACTGTTACATGGATGACCACGACTTTAATTCAGATGTCTGACGTAGAAGAAAGATTTTACGTTTATATGATTATCCAGAATATGTGCATTTCTTTAAATATATATTCGTTTTATTCTGATTGGATTAACAGATTTTGGCTTGTGGATCCGTTTACTAAATTTTTTCTGTTTTAAATAATAATAAAAAATACATAGTAACCAAACACCAAAATTCACAACAAAAAATGCAATCCAATAAAAAAATACAAGAACAATTACCGATAAAAGAAAATTTGAACAACGTCTTCAAAGAACATATCCTTGATAAGAATATGTCTTTGAACGCGTGGTTTAAATTTTAAGAGTATATTCTTCATGAAAAGTAAAAGATCGTTGTATAGTTTGCTTTTCGAAACAACATTTTGATTAACTCAACGAGAAGTCAACTCTGTGAAGACATCAATCATTGGCACTATATCACTTTCAGTTTGGCATTGACTCATAAGGAAAGCAGGAGCTTTAGGTAATGGAATGATGATATTCTCACTGCCAAGCCAAATTATTACAGAGCTCATGGTTGGTCTTAATACTGCATTCTCTTGTACACACAACAATCCAATTTGGATCAACTTTATAATCTCCTTTCTTGGATTCTCTATCAATAAATCATCAATTATCATCTCTGGCTTTCCTTCAATCCATTTCTTCCATGCCTGCACCAATAGAATACATGTTTTACTTTTTTGTATGAAAAGAAAATAGAACAAAGACTGATATATAAAGAAGCTTACAAAAACTGCAAGTCCTTCTCCTTCGAAACTATTGTTTCTTTCACCACTTATCATCTCTAGAATCATAATACCGAAGCTATAAACATCTGATTTTGCTGAAATATGTCCGCGATTCAAATATTCTGGAGCCATATATCCACTGCATATATCCAAACCAGTAACATAAATAGTTGATGCACATAATGCCTTTAAGATTCTGTTTTTAAAGAGGTGTCTTTATATGTTCTTACCGGATTCCAGCTATTCGTTTTGTTTCAGCTCGAGTTTCATCGGTCTCAAATAACCTGGCTGTCCCAAAGTCTGCGACTTTTGGGTTCATCTCTTCATCTAAAAGGATGTTGCTCGCCTTCAAGTCTCTGTGAATAATCTTCAGCTGAGAATCTTCATGTAGATAAAGTAGACCTCGAGCAATACCATCTATAATTCTGCATCTCACCTCCCATGTAAGAAGAGAACGCTTATCATGATCTGCAGAGTTCAAAGAAATATTTTTCAGCTATAAGTTTCCAAATATATCCAAACTTTTAGCATTCTTTTGAAGGCTCACTGAAGATAAAGTGGTCAAGACTTGAGTTGGGGACAAACTCATAGACTAGAATCTCTTCATCATCTTCACTACAGAACCCAAGAAGCTTAACCAGATTCCTATGTTGGAGTCTTGTCAAGAGTGAAACTTCATTCTTAAATTCCATATCTCCTTGTCCTGAACCTTTTGTTAATCTTTTTACCGCTATCTCTTTCCCGTTAAGTAATGTCCCCTGAAAGGAGTTCACAAGATCTGTTACTTCAGTCCAACAACAATCAATAGCTTGTTATTAGTTAATACTAAGTACCTTATAGACAGTACCAAATCCACCTTGGCCAAGCTTGTTTTCAGAAGAGAACTCATTGGTTGCCATTAAGATCATACCAAGATTAAACCGTAACATGAATTGACCTTCAGAATCAGAGAACTCTGCACTACCAACTACAAAACAAAAGAAAAGAAAAGAAAAGAAAAGAAAAAGTCTTACGTACTCTTTAAAGCATACTTAAGGTGAATTAAGAAACAAGGACACTTACCATTGAATCTATTGTATGATTTTAACCGCCGTACATAGACTTTGATGAAGACAGTAAAGGCCAAAAGATAAACAAAACTAAGAACCACAATTATCGCGATAAATTTTTTATAACCAATGCTTCCTCCTGCAAATCATTTACTCGTTTTAGTCTGCAAACCATTTTATCATACTTTCAAATTGTGTAACAATGGTCTAACTCATTTTTTAACCTTTCTTTTCTGTTATTGAGCTCTTGTTTTCCTGAACCGGAGGTCGTGGAGGCGCAGGAACTCTTGTTACATTATTAAAAGCATTATTGAAAGTATATAGATCCCACCTGAACATACAGCTCGGAAAACTAGCCATTCCTCCTAGGTTCCCGGCATAATCGTTTCTAAAATACTTCAGGCAAGCTTCCAAACATGTCTTGCAATCTTGAGAAGTTAAGTCAGGTGTGCACTGCATCATCATGTAAACATTTGGAAATTCCGTGAACTCAGCCCTCGCGGTACTATAGTACTTAAGTATCGAGGAAGTTTCAGATTTCGTAGCAGCCTTAAGAGTCCGATCAACCATTGCTTCCCACTGTTCTACGAAAAGGGTCCTGTTTTGAGATGACGAAATAACATTTGGATTTGGGGATACAAGGACAGGACGAAGCTCTAGGTTCCCAAAAGTTGATTGGTTTGAGGAACGAACAAGACATAATACTTGGTCTGCCTCGACGCTGTCCCACACATACGAATCTCTACGGTCTGTACAAGTCGTTTGTGTGTCCTGAGTCAATTTGTTGACACAACTGGAACAAGCTTCTGGAGCATAGCCTTTTGCACAGAGGGCAAGAGCGTAGACACTGTTGGGAATTTGGCCAGACGAAGAATTGTAGAATCCACCGTTTTTGACGACGTTGTCAGCAAGAGTAGAGAAGACTCTACGGCGATTTTGTGCGTAGCTACTGCTGTTACCGTCGAAGGAATTTCCAGAACACCAAACGGTGGCGTTTACAACGTGGAGTGTTTGAAGGAAAAGAAGAAGAGAAGAGAGGAAGATCATCAAAGTTGAACATTTCCACATTTTCAGAAAATTGATGATAACAAGTTTTGTTTTGTGTTTACTTGATATATATACTATTTTTTTATTTTTAAGGATTGTAGAGCTTTCATACGGTTATTATAAATTAGGTGACATGAGACAAATACTATTACGTTGACATTCAAATAGACAAATGGGTTATTAGTTGATATTCAAAGATGAAAATGGCCAATGCAAATTCCGAGCAACTTCAATGCAAATTAACATATTTTAAATTATGTGATATCTCTTACTCAAAATAATATATACATTTGAAAGAAAATATCAAAAATTTATTAATCTCTCTCTCTCTCTCCGGTTCACGATTCAAGCATTTTTGGAACTACCAAAATGTAAATCAAGATGTAGTGGTTTATGAGCAAAAAACAAAGATGCAGTGATTTAACTAAATACAAATTTGCTACTTCTTCGGAGTTAAATACAATAAGATATACAACTTTACTACTTATTCGGAGTTAATTGATCCGAATTTGATAACGTAAAGTTGGTTTAATATTGCCAATAATGTACGGTCGTTATATACACTTCTTTTTATTCAACAACATTCACTACGTTCAACTACGTGCAAATATAAATATTAAACAGCAACATGCAATATAATTATTACTATTGAAGTTTATTAAACTGTATTAGTTAAACACTTCTTGGTTGTTGTTTGACTATTTTTGTTTCTGTTTTTTTTTTATTTTTCTTTTATCAGAAATTCTCGAACTTTATCGAAAGGGTTAACTATTTATCTGAAAGATGTACAATCTGTAGATAAATTCTTAACTCCGAATATTCAAATAGACATATATATATATATATGTGTGTGTATATAAAGAAGAGGTTGCAAGGGAAGAAAACAAGATTGGTTCTTTATGAAACTTGGTTCAAAGCAACGAACTCTCTGCTCTCTCCCTAGGGCACATTCCTATTATAGTAAACGGGTACTTCTCTCTTTATTCCTATGCATGCTTGATTTGACTCCTCTGAATTCAGAATAATGACTTTTAGGCTATTTTTCCCCACCGGCAAGAACGAACTTCTATTATCTTTGTTCTTATGAAAAGTGGATCATTAAGGACAGAAGAAAACTTTGACAAAAGCATTAGCTTGATGTTTCTTTCATCATCTAGTTGTGTTATTAAGATAGCGCATCTCTTCAGAAAACACTATTGAAATAAAACGTGTAAATGTTAAATGATATTTATTTTCATGTTAGGTTATACAAATATTACATCTATATGTATGTTTTTCTGTATATGTGTCCATTTTTTCATCTATATAACGTGTAAAGGTTACTGATGTTTTCATCTATATATGATTTTTCATGGTTTCACCCACTTTTGTAAAATTAAAAATTGTGCTTAGTGAAAACGACAGTTGTTGTAAAAGAGAAGAGAAGTCTCGAATCAGAGGAGAAACAAGATAAGGACGCAAATAAGAGATTTGGTTGGTAAAAAATAAAATCTCTTTGACTGAAATCGAAAGACTTGGTACTGTCGAAAGTTCAAAGGAATCGAAAAAGTGGGTGAAACCAAGGAATAAATTTGGGTTTAATTTTTTTCCTGTGTTTGGGTGAAATTGGTCTATTTTGTGAGATTTTACCTCTAAGGTTGAAGATTAAAGATATGGACTGGTTGGAAAGGTTATGTATTGGAAGTGAAATATAAGAGATGTTGAGGATAGGGTTGAGACATATATTTGTTGAATAAGGCAAAATACATGGCTTGGGATTAGGGTTTGTCGAAAGAAATGTCTATATCTTTAATGGAAAGAAGAAATACATGGACTTGGGATTGAGGATAGAGTTGCATGCAGTAATTTAGTAGGTGGGAATAGGGGTTGTTTGATTTTGGTAGAGGACATTGACAAATATGCGTAAAAGGGTTTTGTAAAAGAACTGAATAGTTGGCTTATGAAGTATGTTATCTATGTTTGTGTTGATCAAAGACCATAAATATCTATGTCTATGCTCATATATATATATATATATATATATAACATGATTTTACAATATTAAATATGGCATATGGGTAAATCATGTTCTATATATACATATGGACATGGATATAGACATATGTGTTTTCATAGACATGTATGTGTCCATCTGTGAAATATTTAGCTAGTTTTCCATGTCCATATAAAAAATATGTTCAAATTTGCCTCTAACATATCCTACATGTCTATGTCAATGGACAAGACATATCATTCATGCTAATTCCATTTAAAATAATGAAATATTGGTCCACATACATGTATATGAAAACATGAATGTCTATGTCAATGTCCATATATAGAACATGATTTACCCATATGCTACACATATAACTATGTCTATTTCCATATATATATATATATATATGAAGCATGAATTACCTATATGCCACACATATGTCTATGTCCACAGTAAATAAGATACGGCCACAACATACAAATTTATAAGAATTTATACCATCCATAGAATACATTTTCTATGTCTATATATATGTTTATGTCCATGTTCACAATATATCACACATGTCTATGTCCATAGGCACGACATATAATTCATACCTATATTCAAATTTATGATATTTTCCCTATGGTCATAGACAAAAACAGGCATGTATATGTCAATGTCAATATATATAGAATATGATTTGCCTATATACCACCCAATTAAGACCTTTATCCATGTCCATATCTTACAACATATCACTCATGCCCATAACATTCAAATTTATAAGACGTTAACGACTATGTCCATATATAAAATAATTTTTGTCTATGTACAAGAAAAAATAAACATTTGTCCACGCCCATTATTAAATAACACTAATGTCTATGTGCATGACAATATATAAAGAGGAGATTTTTCAATATAGCACGTATATAATATGTTTGTCTATGTCCACATATTTACTATGCGCGCATGTCTATGTCCTTAACTCACAATGTCAATATATAAAAATTAGTCTGCATATAAAAAAACAAACAAGACATTTGTCTAATATCTGTCCAAGATGAAACATACATTTGTCAAAATGAATATATGATGACATGCATGTTTATGTTCATAATCATAAATCTATATGATGTAGAGACATACACTCGTCTAGAACAATTAACAAAATAAATGGATGCCTGTAACCATATATGAAACAGCCTTTGCCAATAGACAAAACCAATAAACCATGTATCTATATACGTTTATGAAAAACAAGCATAAGAATATAACTAGATATATCAATAACCGATTGGTTTCCTCGTGACATTTGACTAATCTATGTAGTACAAGATATTACACCGTCAATATATTAACTTGATTTACTGTCCACAATTAATTGCATATAGATCAAGAGTATGTGGTCATGAGAATATAACTAGATATATCAGGAATATTTGGGCATTACTTGCATATATATATATATATATATATTGACACGTGTAACCCAAATAGTAAAATAAGAAATAAATACAAGTGAGAAAAAGCGTTGAAAGAGATGAAGAAGAAGCGTCAGAGGATGAGAAGGTAGATTTTGGGCAGGAACTATTGTGTCATTTGGACTGAGAGAACCAGAGAAAAAATGATATTCTCCACAAATATATTTTAGAAGTGAATATTTTAATAATTTTCTCTTAATTCAATTGAATATATGTTTAATTAAATATTAAATTATTAATATTAATATTTATAACTAATAGTCTTATTAAATACTTAGTTTCAATATCAGTTTTAATTGTTTTAACTAGCTAAACAAATTTTAACTATTTTCTATGTTTTATTTAATTATTTATATTTATTAGTTTAATTATTTATGTATTTTTAAAAATAATGTGTTTAAACTTTTTATCAAAATTTTAAATACATAAAAATGTTTATATAGTAATTATCAATATAGTTAAATATAGTTAACTTTACTCTAGACCACACATGAAACAAAATATTTGGATATCAATATTTTAACTAGTTAAACTGTCCAAATTTAAACTACTGTGTTAACATGTCTACCATTAGCATTGTACCAATACGTTTTTTTAGACCATTCAAACCAAAGATGACAGTAACATACCTAAAATTTACTCGTTTCACTCATATCTATCACCCTATTTGAATCAAAGCCAAGTCTAATTCTGTTGCGAGTCATTTTTTGAAAACTTTTACGGATCCAAAAAAATTTCCATAAATATATTTCACCCAAATGTATCATAAAATTTGTTTATTATTTTCTGTCTTCGAATGTCATTCACAAATTATTTCTTACGTTACCTTTTGATTTTTCTTTAATTCGAAGTTTGAAACATTAAGCGTGATTAACTATCACTACACACAAGATTCTATTATTCCGAATAATTACATGTTTTAGTATAAGCATCAATTATATTTGAGCTAAGAACGAATGAAACTTACATCACTATTAGGAATGGATGTCATTAGTTGTATCTGTAAAAAATTATAGAGATATAATCAGTCAATTGAGAATATGCGAAGCTATGAGAATGAGCAATTTCTGAACCAAATACTAAGCCAACATCGAAGCGTTATAATAGTCAGGAAAAAACTAAAGTTTCCATTATCTATTTTGTAAGAGACCTATGGCTAAGTAACTGCAAAATCCTAAAACAGGCTCTTAAGGGTTCTCTTATCTTTTAAATGATAACCAATTCTCACATATTTTAATTTAGATTTGTTAATTATTTATTTTAATGGTGACTGACCTATTAAAAAAAACTCTGTAGATACTCTAAGTGACAATCTTGCAAATTTTCCTGAAATATATTTAATGATTCAAGCACAACACATAAATAATATTAAGTTTATCTGAATGAAAATTTCACCCTAATTCAGGAAGCACTTAGAATTAATATTTTGATCGATATTCATGACTAATATTGGAAACAAATTAAATACTTTTCATAGGTAATTACTCTTGTGAAATTGTAGAATAATGCTGAATTTATGTTACCAGTTACACAAGAGCAAATACAGAGGATAATGAAAGATATTTTCTTTGATGAAATATGCAGTAATCAAATTATTATATTCTTATTTACGATAGGAAAATTTGGAATAATAACTATAAATTTTAACAGGAAATTAACCATTCATTATTTACTCAACACGGTTTACTTTTAATTACTAAAATACTGTTGTTATTATATGTGTACTACTATTGTTAAAGGTGTACAACATATACATTAATGTATTAACATTATTATTATATAATTAAAATTATAATGTTAACAAACATGTTACAGGGCTTATTACTATTTTTATAGGTGTATTAGTATTAATGTTAGAGGTGTATTACTATATGTAGGTGTTAGTTTAAAAGTTTGCATGTGTAACATAAGTGTTATCGGTGTAATTACATTGTTTATTATATAATTACATGTCTAACATGATTAATACACATAATTACTCATTACTTATGTCTAATATGTAACTTATATGTATAATATGTAACTTACATGTAAACGTGTTTTAATTACATGTCTACGTGTTACTTATATGTAACATATACAAAAGTATTTCGGTGTGATTGTTATTTTGGTGGTGGAGTTCATAGTTTCTCAATTTACAAAAACATATAGTTTGTTTCTTAATTAATTAAAAACTTATAGTTATTTTCTTAATTCATAAAAGATATGTGCTCTGAACAAGTTGTTTACTCTTGAGAGTATAATGGAAAAAAATATAGTTGTATAGTTTGCTTTCGGAAACAACATTTTGATTTACTCAACGAGAACTCAAAGCCGTGAAGACATCAGTCATTGGCATTATATCACTTTCAGATTGTGATTGACTCCTAAGGAAGGCAGGAGCTTTAGGTAATGGAATGATGATAGTCTCACTGCCAAGCCAAACTATTACTGAACTCATGGTTGGTCTTTTTTCTGCATTCTCTTGTACACATAACAAACCAATTTGAATCAATTTGATTATCTCGCTTCTTTGATTCTCTATCAACATATGATCAATTATCATATCTGGCTTTCCTTCAGTCCATCTCCTCCATGCCTGCACAATAAAATGTTAGAATGTAATATATATCCCATATGGGAAGTTTGGTCATTCTAATCACATATATATGATCTAGGAGCTGAACCACCCATTGTTGGTTTTGATTTGAAAACCCATAATTTATCATAGTATCAATACCCAGAGTTGACCCAACGAACATGATGTGTCAAAGAAATGGAACAATTTAAAGACTGATATGTGAAGAAGCTTACATAAGCTGCAAGTCCTTCATCGAAGCTGTTGTTTCTGTCACCACTTATCATCTCTAGAAGCATAACACCGAAGCTATAAACGTCTGATTTAGCTGATATTTGCCCGCGATTCAGATACTCGGGAGCCATATATCCACTGTATTTATCCAAACCAATAACAATTAAATTCATGATTACTTATTTGATGCACTTAAATGTCTTCAAGAGTTCTGTGTTTTTAGAGATATTTTATCTGTGTCTTGATATGATCTTACCGGGTTCCAGCTATTCGTTTTGTTTCAGCTCGAGTCTCGTCAGCGTCAAACAATCTGGCTGTCCCAAAGTCTGCAACTTTAGGGTTCATCTCTTCATCTAAAAGGATGTTGCTTGCCTTCAAGTCTCTGTGAATAATCTTCAGCTGAGAATCCTCATGAAGATAAAGACGACCTCGAGCAATACCATCTATAATCTTGCATCTCACCTCCCACGTAAGAAGATAACGCTTATCTTCATCTGCAGATTTCAAAGAAAGATTCTTCATCTATAAGTATCCAAATATACCCAAAATATTAGCAGTCTTTCGAAGTCTCACCGAAAATAAAGTGATCAAGACTTGAGTTGGGGACAAACTCGTAGACAAGAATCTCTTCATCATTTTCACTACAGAATCCAAGAAGCTTAACCAGATTTCTATGTTGGAGTCTAGTCAAGAGTGAAACTTCATTCTTAAATTCTAGATCGCCTTGTCCTGAACCTTTGGCTAATCTTTTCACCGCTACTTCTTGCCCATTTGGTAATACCCCCTGAAATACATTCTCAAGATCTATTTTACCCATAAAATAAGACCAAGGTTAATCAAGAACTCATTATTAGGGGTAGAAGTTTATTAATACCTTATAGACCATACCAAATCCACCTTGGCCAAGTGTATTTTCAGAAGAGAAGTCATTGGTCGCAACTAAGATCATACCAAGATTAAACCGTAACATGAATTGACCATCAGAATCAGAGTACTCAGCAGTACCAACTGTTGGAAAAAGACAAAAAAAAATAGAAAAAGTCTTACTCTCTGCATCATAAGGTTGATAGAACCAGAAAACAAATTTTACTTACCATTGATTATGTTGTTTGATTTTTTCCTTCGTGCATAGACTTTGATAAAGCCAATAAAAACCAAAATATTAATGAAAGTAAGAACCGCAACTATTGCAATGGTTCCACCATACCCAAAGCTTCTTCCTGCAAATCATTAACCTTAAGTTTGAGAACTCTTTATTATACTTACAAATTGTGTGGCAATTCTCAAAGCTATTTGTTTTACCTTTCTTTTCTGTTATAGAACTCTTGTTTTCCTGAACGGGAGGTCGAGGAGGCGCAAGAACTTGTGTTACATTATCAAAAGCACCATGAAAAGCATATAGATCCCACCTGAAGAAACAACTTGGACGATAAACCTCGCCTCCTTGCTTTCCCCAAACTAAGTCTTTGAAAAGCGTCACACATTCTCCCAAACATGTCTTGCAATCTTGAGAAGTTATATCGGGTGTGCATTGCATCAGCATGTAAACATTTGGAAACTCTGTGAACTCAGCTTTTTCGGCACTATAGTACTTAAGTACCGTGGAATTTTCAGCTTCTGCAGCAGCATCGAGGGTCCGATTAGACATTATATTCCACTCTTGTGTGAAAAGGGTCTTGTTTTTGGATGGCTCGATATCAGCTGGACTTTGGTAATTTTTAGATGGTCTAAGCTCGAGGTTTCCAAAAGTTGAGTGGTTTGAGGAACTTACAAGACAAGAAATATTGTCTTCATTGTCTTTGTCCCACGTGAACGAATCCATACGGTTTGGACACTGCGCTTGTATACCCTGAGTCGCACTATCGATACAATTGATGCAAGATTGTTGCTCATAGCCTCTTGCGCAGAGAGCAACAACAAAAACTCTGTTTGGACTGTTGCCAAGTGAAGCGTTGTAGAATCCACCGTTGGTGATGACTTTATCAGCAAGACTGCGAAAGAGAGCAGCACGGTTTTGACTGTAGCTGCTGTTACCGTCGAAGAACCTTCCGGTACATCCTACGGCGTTAACGACTTCGAACTTATTAAGGATATGAAGAAGAGAAGAACACAGGAAGAACATCAAAGCAAGACTTTTCCCCATTTTTTAGTATGTAAAGAATAAAAATAAATCGTTTTATAGCTTTTAGAGCTTTGTTAAATTTATATAGCTTTATAGTTTGAAGCCGCCGATTTTGACATTTTAAAGGTCCCAAGCAAACCAACAAAATTATGGCATTTTCTCTCCCCTTTCCTTTATTATGTGTTTGATTGGGACGTTTTTTACATATTATTACATTTGTTACCAATCATACTCTAATAACATTTAATTTAAAGTTTTTGCTCTATAAATCTGATCCGCTTTTACGTCTGATTAGTTGCGGTTCTTAAAATTTGAGTGTGGTTCATGGTCTTATCATTTTCAAAGAATAGTATTAGATCATATTTATCTATCTTTAGTTACGTAAGTGACCTGTACATATATAAAAAATAATTTGCTATGTATATATGTATATACAATAATATTTTTTGGCAGTCACTAATTGATTTGAAGCCAAACTTAATTGTTTCTGATTTAATACAGTAAAATATATTCCTATTTCTGAATATTTGGAAACATTCTATGATGTATTAGTCTAATATTAATAAAGATATATATATATATATATACTTTTAAATTGTAAGTAATTGATACAAGAACTTTCTTTATCAATTACTTACAATTTAAGAAAGTATATATATATATAATATACTTTTAATTGTAAGTAATTGATACAACTTTTCTTTTATCAATTACTTACAATTTAAAAGTATATATATATATTATAATATCTTTTAAATTGTAAGTAATTATAAAAGAAAATTGATAGCAACTTTTCTTTTATCAATTACTTACAATTTAAAAGATATATATATATATATATACTTTTAAATTGTAAGTAATTGATAAAAGAAAAGTTGTATCAACTTTTTACTTTGTGAACATTAGTAACGCTAAGAATTCAGTATATTATCTCAAATCTCAATTAATATCTAATTAATACAATGACGTCTAATAAGTTGCACAAATCATTTTAATTTTGAAATCCTTTTATTAATTGATTAAATTCATTATAATAATTTTAATTTATAATATTATTCAGAAAATCGTATTGCTTTTATATTTTCACCAATCA
>JAKUCM010002675.1:0-53759 GCA_023374145.1 Lepidium sativum | reverse complement strand
GAGAGAATTCATATACTCTATCATGATACATTGTCAAGTTTTCCAAAGTCTACCATGAAGAACTATAAAGTTCACCACACTTCAACTGATAGTCTACTAAGCTTAGAAATTTCATCTTCAAATCGATACTTTTAAAGGCTACAATGCTAGGTGATATACACGCATTTTAACATATTTTAGGAACCATTTCTAGTTCACTTTTCATACATATATATTGCATTTACGTCGTATTCGAGTCATATATAGGTGTTACGCGCATGTTACATTTGCATAGCATACGCATTGCATTTGGGGTTATTTTCAGGAAATGGGACTCGGACTGTCACTCAGCGGTAAATGCCCCAGTGGGACTCGGACTGTCACTCAGCGGTAACTTCCCCAGTGGGACTCGGACTGGCACTCAGCGGTAACTTACCCAGTGGGACTCAGACTGTCACTCAGCGGTAACTTACCCAGTGGGACTCGGACTGTCACTCAGCGGTAACTTCCCCAGTGGGACTCGGACTGGCACTTAGCGTTAACTTCCCCAGTGGGACTCGGACTGGCACTCAGCGGTAACTTACCCACTGGGACTCGGATTATCACTCAGCGGCAACTTCCCCAGTGGGACTTCACCTTTGACGTGCCAAGTCAACTTCACATTTGACGTGCCAAGTCAACTTCACCTTTGACGTGCCAAGTCAACTTCACCTTTGACGTACCAAGTCAACTTCACCTTTAACGTGCCAAGTCAACTTCACCTTTGACGTGTCAAGTCAACTTCACCTTTGACGTGCTAAGTCAACTTTAATCCTGACGGGCCAAGCCCACTACGCCTTTGATGGTCTAATGACTCGACTCGGCCCACGAAATCGAGTCAACTATCTTTCTTAACATTTCCTTTTTTTTTTTAACTTTTTAGGTAAAACGGGGGAACGAATATAAATACCCCCGTAAGGTTACAAAGAAAAACACGCTTGAACACTGTTTCAGAGGCCTTCGAGTTTTTCCATTGTTGTAATCCCAGAACAAGAACTCCACTTTCGTTTTATGATCTTTTGAATTTAGTTTCAGTTTGTTTTTACTCTTAGTTTATTTTCTGAATTTTATTATTATGTCTTCCACCTTTAGTGTTATCTTGATTGTTTTACCTATGAAGTCTGAGTAGTTAATTTAGGGTTCCTGAGGGAACAGACGAGATCAGCGTGGACCTTAAAGTCACCTAAGTCACTTAAGAGTAGAATAATATCATCTCTTTTGTTTCGGTGTTGTTAATGCTTCTTCCTTTATGATCAATTGAAACATGATTTTAGACGTTTAACTCCCGACGGGTGCGTTGAACCGTCTGACTTAACCGTTTCAAAGATCTACATTCTTAGCCTAAGGGATTAGTTGTCTAAGGTGTTTATTAGGCTCGTTTAAACTGTTGTTTCATGCTAGCTAGGTTGTTAAACGCTTATGATGATAAGGTCTGTTGATAGCTTCGCTAAGGCTGTTTACCATGAGAGTGGACTTAGTAGTTATGAGTTTATTGCCTAGAGATCTGCTCTGTGTGAGTTTGTTAAGTGATTTAGTGACTTTAAGTGTTACGCTGATCCGTGATCTCCGCCCCTTAAGAAACCCTTTCTCTTATTCATTGTTTACACTTGACATTTGTTCTTTACTGCACTTCGTTATGCTATTTACTCTTTACTGCACTTCATTACGCTATTTGCTCTTTACTGCACTTCGTTACGCTATTTGCTCTTTACTGCACTTTGTTACGCATGATTGTCGAACCATGCCCTCTCCACGTCAGTCAATGGAGGCTTCAACCCATCGAAAAATTGCTTTGTTTGCTTCACAAAACACCGAGTGGAGATCTTAAGTTTTTTTGGGTACTCCGTCGGATTGAAGTACATTCCAGTAGGTAGCTGTGCAGTCGTTCCTTCATCCTGAAACACACACACATTTTCAGCAATTAATGACAGTGTATAACTACAGAGTTGTACTAATTTTACGAAAATACAGTAAAACTAACAAGTTATACTAGTTAAACCTATCACCAAATCAATTCATTACAAAAGCACAACATCAATCCAAATCAACAACTTAAATATCCTATCAACTAAGCACAATAATAGCAGTGAATACAAACAACTGTGTCTTATAACATTTCATCATCACTTCCTCATGTTCAATGTGTATATCATGAAAACACACACATATATTTTCAGCAATTAACGACAGTGTATAACTACAGAGTTGTACTAGTTTTACGAAAATATAGTAAAACTAGCAAGTTATACTAGTTATACCTATCACCAAATCAATTCATCACAAAAGCACAACATCAATCCAAATCAACAACTTAAATATCTTACCAACTAAGCACAATAATAGCAGTGAATACAAACAGCTGTGTCTTATAACATTTCATCATCACTTCCTCATGTTCAATGTGTATATCATGAAAAAATACACACATATTTTCAACAATTACCGACAGTGTATAACTACAAAGTTGTACTAGTTTTACGAAAATATAGTAAAACTAGCAAGTTATACTATTTATACCTATCACCAAATCAATTCATCACGAAAATATATTAAAACTAGCAAGTTATACTAGTACATACCATTGTGTCTTCAATGTGTATATCCTCAATGGGTTCGGCTTCGACATGTCCTCTACCACTACCTCTTCTACTTGACCCTCCTCCAGTTCGAACCATGACTGCAAGAAAAAAATAGATATGTCAAATACATTCCTCTACATTATCTCAACACAATCGATGATATACACTATCTCAACACAATACTATCTCAACACAATATCCACAAAATATATCAATATCAAACATCATCACTAATTTCTAAACACAATATCCACAATTACTTTAAAACCAAAACATAGAGACTTTGACATTGTGATTGTCAATCATCAACAACACTCTATTACATTCTAATCAATCATCAACAACTATCAATTTTGAAATCCTAACAACTTCCAATACCAAATTCGGAACCAAAACCATAGAGAGTTTGAACCAAAACCATATATCAATCCCAAAACTGCCCCTTTTGATGCCCGAAATAGAATACCATACCCTAAACAAATGATAACCAATCCCACATTTGAAGATTTACCTTCAATTGGAGCGTTTGGTGGAGAAAAATCTTTGATTTTGAGCGAAATCCCACGAAGTTTTACAGTAGTTAGAGTAGTTTTACGAAAGAGAGAAGTGAAATCACGGGAAGTTATGAGATGTGAGGGAGAAATTGTTCAAATCTTTGATTTCGCGAAATAAAAGAGAAGTGGGAGAGTGGGAGATTTGTTTTTGCGAAATTAAGGATTTAGTGGAGGGACTGGATCGAAGTCAAATAAACTTTTGCCTTGTAGAATTAAACATTCAGCTCACGAGACTCCGAAATAATTACCAGACTTTGTGTTGACCTTCAAATAAATCTCTAAATTGGCATTGACCATTCACTTTAAGCCTGTCGTTAACTCAATTAACGACGATCATTAACACAATTAACGACAATCATTAACTCCGTTTACGGAAGTTAATCCGTCCTGTTAAATGAAACACAATGTTTCGTATAACCCAAAATCAAAGAGAATTGGATCGAAATCCCTAAATCCCCAAATCCCAAAATCCCCTTCTATTCTTCGACATTCTCTTCTTTGATATTCTCTTCTTCAATATCATCTTCTCTTCTCTGCGAAATCTTTTATTTTTTCATATTGTTTCTCTTCTTTTCTTCTATTCTGATCGATTAAGAATGAGTTGCAGATCGTCTTCTAGTTCGGCAAATTTTGGTCGTGGGTTTCCTTCTAGGCGTGTATGTGGTTTGAGTGTTAAAATCTTCACATCGAGGTCAAAGGATAATCCTGGTAGCCCCTTCTTCCGTTGCATAAGTAGAGAAGAGGTCAAATTTCCGATTTCTAGTAAGTAAATGAGTTATTAAAACAGAAGAAAATTTCAATTAAGTTTATTGTTATTTTTGGTGAGTTAGAAGCATTTGTTTAAATGGGTTGAAGATGCGGTTTATGAAGAAATTGTAGTTGCTTTACCAAAAATAGGATCAATGGAAGCTGAATTCCAGAATGCAAAATCTAAGTTTGAAGATATCAAAGTGGTGATCGAAACTCAATGAAGAGTTGGACAAAAGCAAAACAAAGATTGAACAACTGAAGAAGCATAAAAAGTGGTCATTGATTATGGGGACATGTTTGTTAATTTTGGTAATTGTCTATTGTGTTATGCGCTTAAAGAATGAAAAATTGATGTTATTGTCAAGCACATGATGAATTAGAGGAGTACTGATTTTGGTTGTGTTAATTGTTTGGTTAAACTCAATGTATGGTTATTGTTATCAAGTATTTTGGATCATTTACATTGAGATGTCTTTAAGCGCAAATAAGTCACTAAAACATAACATAAGACTTCCTTGCAACATTATCATAAAACAATATCCAAACAGAAGTCGTGAGAAGCAAATAAGTCATTTTCAACGAGATCTTCTTCACGTTCAGAGTGCTCGTCTTCCTCGTCATTCAGGTTCGCCGGCGTTTGATGTAACTCTCGAGGTTTCCCCAGAAACAAAATGGAAGCGCCATATGATCTTTGCTGAGTTGGGCTCCACATTCAACTAGCTTCACTTTTCTTTCTAGGCATTCTCGTAGCGATACTTTTCCTTCGATTTGGGGATTTGTTAGAGAAAAGGAAGTCGAAGAAGAGAAAGGGATTTGGGGATTTAGGGCTTTAGTCTCTTTGATTTTTTTGTCTTTGATTTCGGGTATTAAACGTTGCGTTTCATTTAACAGGATAGATTAACTTCCGTAGACAGAGTTAATGATTGTCGTTAATTGAGTTAACGACGCGGTTAAAATGAATGGTCAATGTCAATTTAGAGGTTTATTTGAAGGTCAACACAAAATCTGGTAATTATTTCGGCGTCTCGTAAGTTGAATGTTTAATCTACCATTTTTGTAAGCTGAAAATTTATTTGACTTTTTCTAATTTAGTTTTATAATTACAATTTTGGATATTTAGATTATTAAATTTAATGTAAATAATTATTTATATATATAATTGTATTTTTCGGTTATTTCGAATAATTATTCGATTTTTTATTTGGTTTCAAAATTTTGTGTATTATAATATAAAAACCATTTGGTTATTTAACCGGTAATGATTCATTTTTAGATCGATTTGGTTTGGTTTGGTTTTTGGTTTCGTTTGCATGCAACGGCTAATACATACCATGGCATATACTAGGCGGCATTGGTTTATTCGTTTGTGTCACTTTGGGCTCAACTGAATTTGATTAGTATACCTGTATTGAGCTGAGTTCTAGAGGCCCATCAAGTGATGTATATGTATTTGTCTTTATTGGAAAAAATCTTGTAATTGACTGCCGACAAAATTAAAGTGATTTGGATTATATCACACGCATCAAGGCTTCGACCGACAGTCTTTAATGGAAAAGAACTATTCCGTAGATATTTAAGTGATCTCTCGTTATTATCATAAAACAATGCATTCAACACCATACAACAAAAATCTGTGATGGACATAAGAACATCACAACAACGAATCACTAACATGTCTTTTTCAGGCATCAAATTAGCGTATTATCAACTTACACATATAAAGTTGTTATAACTTAAAAGTTAAAACACATCTATATTGAGGACATAAAAAAGAAAATAAAAATGTATTAAGAAATCGTAGAAGTACTAAACTTGATAAAGTTATAAGAGTTCTTTTAATTTATAAAATGGTTTGATATTTTATTTTTGTCGTAAAATATAGTATTAATTATGGTCACGAATAATGGTGGATAAAAATCCATTTTCTGTCTATATATACACATATCCATCTCCTCATTTCTACAACCAACACCCAAATTTATCGTACAATACTATCATTCAGAAAAAAAAAGTAAGACATGAATTTCATTTCTGATCAGGTAAAGAAACTCTCAAGCTCGAAACCAGAAGAGCCAGAGCAAAACAAGCCAGTTGATGGAGCCACAAGACCAGCTTCCAACGCCGAGCTCATGGCGAGTGCTAAGGTTGTAGCCGAAGCTGCTCAAGCTGCTGCTCGTAACGAATCAGACAAACTCGATAAAGGTAAAGTAGCTGGAGCCTCTGCTGATATCTTAGACGCTGCTGAGAAATACGCTAAGATCGATGAAAAGAGTAGCACTGGTCAATACCTTGACAAGGCCGAGAAGTATCTCAATGACTTTGAGACGTCACACTCCACCGGAGCTGGTGGTGCTCCTCCTTCGGCGAGTCAACCTGAGACAGAGGCTAAGAAAGACGGTGAAGAATCTGGTGGTCTTGGAGGTATTGCGAGGGATGCTCCACATTACACCAAGTGATCATGTCATCTTTTATTTTCGTTCATAATAAAATCAAATAACTATGTATCTTTAGTTACTAGTTATGTTGCTTGTTTATGTTTATGTTTATGTTCATTAACTTTGGGAGTGATTGTAATAATTTCAGTAATCATGAATCAACTCTATCTCTTGTTGTGGTTATGCTTAATTACCTCATTTGTGTTCCTAAACAAACCAAATCACAGTCTTCTTCCTCCTCCTAGCAGCTTTGCTTGAAAATGGCTCCGTTGCTCTGATTTTCTCTAACAAAAGTCTGGTTTTAAATTTTCTATCAAAAAAGAAATGTCTGGGCTTTTGAAAGCGACTAGGAATTTATAGAGCCCTACTACGAATATCGATTGAACCTAAGGACTAAACATGTAAATAAGCAAATATTAGAATCGAAGAACTTTGATCGGACGGTGAAAATTAGGTGTGGGCATTTCGGTGGTGTAGTTTGGTTTAGATTTGGTTCAGTTATTTTGATTACATAATTATTTTAACCAAATTTAATATAGTTTGATTTTACTTCGATTTGGTTAATGTTCGGTATAGTTTGACTTTATTTCAGTTTAGTTTTAGTTTGCTTAAATAAATACATAAATAATTTTTTTCAAAAAAATATGTCTAATTATTATATTATATTAATTCATTATTTGAATTTAATATTATATGAAAAATACAAAAACTATTAAATTGTTAAATATCTGAGATAAATAATGAAAAATTAAAAAATAAATAATTTAAACTAAATGTAACTAAATATTAATATTTTTTATATATGCAAATTTATGTGATTCAATAAAATTTGAAAATTATTTGTTAACACAAACATACGCTCAAATTAATTAATTTTATAATATATTATCTAATATAATAATAAAAAAAGAGAATAGTAAAAAGCGATTTCCGGCGGTTCTAAAGGCAATTTCTGGCGGAGCTGAGGAGCGGCGAATCCGGTGATGTAAATGTGTGGCGATCTTGTTAGTTTACAAGATTGAGCCTCATTTTGACGATTGGGAGGAGAGAAGTGGTGTTTTTCAGAGGTCGGAGATTGAGGTTGTGGCAAATCGCGATTTACGATTTCTCTAGGTGGGTTGCCGAATTTTGTTTGGTGGCAGTTTGGGAGGATCATGTTTTGATCGTTATGCGGTAATAAGGTATGAATATCGATACTTTTTCACGCTTCCATTTCTTAGTATAACTAGCGATTCTTGGCAAATTATTTGGGGAATTTGTTGGTTTGGGACACAATCGATTCAGGGGACTGGGTTTTTCATCTCTAATAACATTATCTTCAGGGATGAGAAATCCAGAATGATATTGTTTTCGCTTCGTACTCCACGATATGAGATCGTTGGGTTTTGATGGATCTGGTGCGAGATTGGTTTATATGGTATGCGACAGGATGAGGTCCATTGTTGGTATTCCAATATTGTGTCGCTAGGTGGGAATTACTAGGTTATGGGATTGTCGGGTCCAAGAGACACCAATCAGAGGGTTTACCTAGGGTTGAAGATGGAAATTGTAGTTTGGGGAATAGTCGGTCTATTTGGTATGTATCACAGGGTGATGAAGGAGATGTATCTCGGAAATTAGTTCCAGTTAAAGTGTTTTCCAATTTCGAATATAAACATGTTAGAGTCATCGTTGTTAATGTTAAAAGGCCACATGTTCTTATCGTGGTCTTGTTTTGATGAGTGGTCTACTTGGGGAGCATGGTTTGGTCCATCATTAGTACTTCGAGTCCTATGCCCATTCAAGATTCAAGATTGGTAGTATCTCGAATTAAGGGTACTTTGATCGAGGTCACACCGGTAATTAAATCAAAACTAGAGGTTTTACGACTTTTAATTTTGAAATCTATACTACGTTTAGCGCAGATTTGCGATGATATTTCTGTAATAGCTCAGTGTTGACCTATTATTCCGGTTGGAAAATAAGAATTTTCGGATATAACGTAATTCATAGATTCTGGTGGATTTTCAAATTGGAGATTATATGGGAAGAGGACTCTGTAATTTTTATATGGTCCTTAGATTTGTGGGATTATGAGGATCTAGAAAGTAGGAAAGAACAAGGATATTCCGTCCTCTTGGTTTCTTATATAACGAAAATTGGAGACTATTTCTATGTCATTAACACTCTCTGTTTTTCACAAGTATTATCGGTGTTTTTTAATCCAGATTGGTCGATGGTTTAATTCGGAATGAATAACAAAGGTGTGACTTCAAAGTCTCCACCACGCATAGTGAAGATAAAAATACCAAAGATCGACAATTCGGATTTGTTGGCTAGGACTTCGAAGGTTCTGATGGGTCGATGCCTGAACCATTTGATACAGAATGTAGATACATTCTTATTTAGAATGCCTCAGTTCTGGAACCTAGTGGGGCGAGTCTGAGGTCTTAGCCTAGGCAACAAACGGTTCCAATACGAATTTCAAGAAGAAACAGACCTGATTAGAGTTCTAAACTATGGCTCTGTTAATTTTGATGGTTGGATGGTGTCTTATGCTTCATGGAAAGCCTTAGCTAACGCGGATTATCGTAGTTTTATTAGATTGTGGATACGGATCACAAGGATCCCGTTTGAATATAGGGTTGAAGAGGTTTATAGTTTAGTGGCTAGTTCATTAGGTTCGGTAATTAGCATTGATGTGTCAAAGGGACATGTTCAAATAGAGCTTACGTGTTCAAATTTGTTGGTGTTTTCTTCGATCTTAGAATTTGAGGAGGGACGGGAATCAAAATTCTTGTTTGAGTATAAATGTTTCGAAGGATTCTCTTTTCTTTGTTACTGAATGACACATGATGTCACAGCCTGTTATAAGGCAAAAAAGAGAGAAAGTATTTGGTAAAAGGCATATGGTTAATGTATACCTGAATAGAAGTTTTAAGGGAGCTTTAACTAGCGGGTATAGAAATGTGGGAGCTTTTACCAAAGTCTAGTTTGGAAACAAGAGATCAGAGGGGGTTAAGAGGGGCAGAGGTCTCCCGCTACCTCAGCCAATTAGAGAGGAAACTGAGAAGGTAGTGCATCACTCTTTTCAAAAAATTTCCCAAATTTGGTAAAGTGGCAGCCATATTAATTGGGTTGTTACTGTAGGGAACTGAAGAAGTGGCGAGAGTAGACAAAAAAGTCTGTCAGCCATATTTTCAGGGAGAAGTAAAGGTCGGAATGGAGGTTTCTGATGGGAACCTAAAAGTGGTGGATTTTGGAAATAGCAACTTGGTTACCGTGGATGTTGAAGGTACCGTGTACCAGGAAATGGTTGACGAGGATATTTTGGGAGACATCGATGGGGAGTATTGTGAATTGCCTCTTCAGGTGCGGGATCTGGAGAATGAGGTGGAGGATTGTTTCGTAAAGGCAGAGGCTGAAACTTTGGAAGAGGCAATGATTGATGATATTGTGTTAGAGGTGGTGATTCATAGTAGGCAGGAACGTACAGAGAATGAGAAATCTCACACTCATGAGGCTTTGGCAGCTAAATTACAGATATGTAAGGAAGCTCGTTTTGCTAAGCAGCCATTGGGGTCGTCAAAATCAGTGTCTCGGGCCATAACTCCATTGCAGGGAATTTGCACGAAGAAATTGGCGGTGATGGGGATGTCACCACGCAAAACACCTAGAAATGTAAAGGGTAAGGAGAGCAAGGTCAAGGAGCAATATAAGGGCTCTATGAAATTTAATTTATGATTTTTAAATTCTTATGTTGGAATTGTGACGGTGTTGGCAATAAGATTTCAATATATTATCTTAGGGATATTTGGAAATCATGTAAGCCCGGATTTTTATTTTTATTAGAAACAAAAAATAAATTTGATTTTTTGGAGAAAATACAATTACATTTGGGGTTTAGATGCTTAACAACAGTGGAACCAGTAGGGACAAGTGGAGGATTAGCTCTGTTTTACCCAGATAATTATAATGTTACAATAAATTATAAAGATATAAATATGATAGACATATCCTTAGACCTTCTTCGTATTTGATTTCATATTACTTTTTCTATGGGGAATCGGTTCAATCAAGACGGTTTCATGTTTGGGAACGCTAACAAGAATGGGTATAATCCGAACAGGGCCATGGGTAATTAATGGGTATTTTAATGAGATCTCGGGGAACCATGAGAAACAAGGAGGGATTTTGAGAAATATAACGTCTTTTTGTCAGTTAATCAAATGTTACTGGATTGTGGACTCTTTGATTTTCCAAAACTTGGGAATATCTGGTCTTGGAGAGGAGTACGTGGTTCTGAAATAGTATGTTGTGTACTAGATAAGGCTTATGGTAAGAGCGATTGACATAAGTTATTTCCAAAAGCGGAAATTCAATACTTGAATATGATAGGATCGGATCATCGGTCAATTGTCGGGAATTTTCAGGATAGGGTTGGTCAATCCAAAACCACTCGTTTTTGTTTTGATAGACGTTGAATGGGTAAGAAAGGACTTAGAGATATAGTGGAACGTAGTTGGAAGTGGAGTGATGGCAAACAAAATAAGGATTTGTCGTAGGGAGATCTTTCATTGGCGGAGTGAGTGTATAAAACTAGGGAGGCAAAAAATAGTAGAGTAGAAAATGGCAATAAAAGAATATAACTCGGGTACAATAGTGAAATCTAATACAATATAGGTTATAACTACAGAACTCAAGGAGGCGTATCTTGAGGATGAGGTTTATTGAAAATAAAAAAGTCGTAATAAATGGTTATAAGCAGGTGATGAGAATGACAAATATTTTCATGCTCTATTACGTCAATGACGAGCGTGTAATAGAATAATTGGTTTACAGAATGCACAAGGTACTTGGGTTGCAAAAGATAGGGAGATTTTACATGAGGCTACGCAGTATTTCACTGATCTGTTTACAAGTTCTGGGCGTACTCATGTCCAATTAGATGAACTTGAGGGTCTGGTAACAGATTTTGATAACCAATTGTTCATTAGACCCACTTACGAGATGGAAGTTAGAACATCTCTGTTTTCCATGGATCCAGATAAAACGACAGAGCGAGATGGGATGACGACATTTTTTATCAATACTCTTGGGATATAGTTAAGGAGGATTTGATGTCTTTAGTGAATAATTTCTTACAAACAGGAGTGTTTGGGAAAGAATTAAATAAGACTAATATCTGTCTTATTCCAAAGATTCCTAGACCTACAAAAATGGTGGAGTTTAGACCAATTAGCCTATGTAATATTGAGTACAAGATAATTTCCAAAATTTTGTGTCTGAGGCTTAAGCGGATTTTACCAAAACTTGTATCCAAAACACAGTCGGCTTTTGTACCAGGTCATTTGGTTTCAGATAATATTTTGATAGCTCAAGAAATGATCCGTGTGTTGTGGACTAAAACTAGAGTTAGTGGGAATTACATGGCAATAAAAACGGATATGATAAAAGCATATGATAGAATGGAATGAAACTTTATTTCAGCTTTACTGAGTAAATTAGGATTTTGTGATCAATGGATAAAATGCATTATTTGGTATATAACCAGTGTAGAATATTCGGTAATCATCAACTGGACCCCGGGAGGGCAAATTTGTTCGCCTCATAGAGATTTACGGCAGGGGGATCCATTGTCCCCGTATTTATTCATACTTTGTACATAGGTCTTAATAGCAAAGTTAAAGAGGGCTGAGCAGCAGCTTTGAATATATGGTATTAAAATAGCAAGTAGTAGTCCGGTAGTATCGCATTTACTTTTTGCGGATGACACAATGTTTTTTTGTAAAGCAACCAAAGAGGAGGCAATAAACATACTTAATGTTTTGACAGAGTACGAGTTATTATCTGGACAGAAAATAAATTATGATAAGTCGTCAATTTAATTTGGTAAGAAGGTAGAGGTGGGAATTAAAGAGGTGGTACAACAAATTGTGGGTATTCGGAATTTGGGTGGTATGGGTATGTATCTGGGACTTCGAGAGAATATTGGAGCTTCTAAAGCGAAAGTATTTGCTTTCATGACAGACAACTTACATGCAAGAGTAGCTAATTGGTCTACCCCGGTTTTTGTCTAAACTGGTATGGAAATTTTGATTCAGTCCGTTCTGACGGCACTTCCGACGAATGTAATGACTTGTTATAAGCTCCAAAAGTCTATTCTACGGAAAGTGCAGGCAGCGATAACAAAGTTCTGGTGGGAAAATGTTCTACCGGCAGAATACACTGGAAAAAGTGGAAAGAGTTATGTCTGTCTAAACCGGAAGGAGAGTTAGGGTTCCGAGATTTCTATGAATTTAATTCCGCCATTCTAGTAAAATAGTTGTGGCGGTTAATTGAGTTTTTGGATTTGCTTTTGACGAAAGTGATGCAAGGGAAGTATTATATGGATAAACATTTAATGGAAGCTAGTCTGAAGGCATCATCGTCGTATGGATGGCAGAGTGTTCTTTCTTCCCGACCTTTAATTTCTAAAGGTCTCATTAGGAAAATTGGAGATGGTAAGCAAATTAAAGTGTGAAAAGATCCATGAATTCCGGATATCACTATGAGGCCATCTATTTGATCGGATCTGTATTTATTTCCGGATTTAAAAGTCGATCAATTTATTAATCGACACTTAGGTACATGGAATGAGATACTTGTACGATATTACTTTGAACCTCGAGATGTTAAGTTGATTTTGGCAATTCAAATTCCGAAGAGTCACAGGTCGGATTTCTAGGGATGGCAGTATACGAGGACGGGACGTTACTCGGTTAAATCGGTGTATAAGTTAGCGCATGGAGGATCAGAGGTTGAACAACCACAGTTTGGGCCATCTTTTGGTAGTTTTTATATACATTGTCGGTATCTTAGTTGTTCGAATAAAATTAAACACTTTATGTGGTAGATTTTGTCTGGATGTTCTGCGGTGTACCAAAATTTGGTAAATCGTGGGTTTGGAGGTGATTCTAGATGCCCGCGATGTGGGGCAGAACATGAGACAATTAACCATGTGTTATTCGAATGTCCCCCAGCTGTCCAGGTGTGGGCTTTGTCCTTCCTTCTTTCTGCCCCGGGGGGTTTTCCGGGAGGTTCACTATGACATAATTTAGATTATTTGTTTTGGATAATTATGGGTTAGGTTGATTCTGGACTCTTCTCTTGGATTATTTGGGAGATTTAGAAAGCACGAAATGAATTTTGCTTTTCGAACAAAGATTGGGACCCACAAGTTATTTTGTCTCGTGCATTGTCTGATTACAAGGAGTGGTTTGACGCCTGAATTTCCAAAAAGTTGCTTATGATCATTTGGGGTCAAGGCTTGATACTTTTAAGTCTGCATCGATATTCCCTACCACAACTAATCCAAGTTTTACTGGCTACAAATACTATGTGGACGCTTCCTGGAAAGACACCGATCTATTTACGGAGTTCGGTTGGGCTTGTTTTCTAGATTCAGTGGACGTATGTTAAGGAGCTTGCAATCGTCATCAATCCTTATCAGGCCTTCATGCAGAGGTGGAAACCGTCATCTGGGAATTGGGAGCGCTGTTGGAGATTCATATATTGTAAATGGAGGTCTCGACATATTGCGAGACGACACTGCTTATCTTTCAAAGGTCAGAGGAGTGACCGGGATTCGCACCATACCAAGAAGAGTTCCGGCAACTTGGGGATTTTTTCGGCAGCTTTTTTCTATCTTCTATCCTGAGAATCTTAAATTATAAAGCGAATGCTTTTAATAGGTTCAGTCGGGTGTCTGCTCGGTGATTTGGTTATTAGGATATTTTTAATTTCCATAGTTTTGATGTTGACAAAATATATATATAATAATAATAATATGAGCATATTAGTTTATTAGTTTGGTTTGGTTTATAATTGAATTGAGGTGAATTATTTGGGTTGAAAAAAGTTATAACCAAATAGTTTGTAAGTACATTCTTTGGTTTAGGTCTATTTGATCCTGTTTGGTTCGGTTAAATGATTCACTCGTAGTAAAAATGTTCCGAAATGATGACGTGTCATGATGAGATTGTTCCCTAGTGTTTAAGCAACTGTGTGGGCCCACTGTTATCATAACTCATATAAACGTTCCAGAATTGCCCTTGTGACATCAGCTAACGACTTCGTAACATCTTTGGGCCATATATTTTGCATTTTACTGAAATAGGCCCAAAAATTGATTTGAAGAAAACTTCATGTATTCACTAAGCTAAAAGGAAAAATTAGTCGAAGAAAATGTCCATCACAAATGGTTCTCTTATATTATATCTTTCTCTCTATACGACAACGTTTTGAAAAGAATCGTACTCGTACAGTAGTAATCCTCTCATTGTCAAAATCATTCTCACGTGAAAGGCGCGTGTGATGATGAACGTTGGTTACTTGCAGTTGCATTTGAAGGACATCGTTGTCTTCTAGGCCTTCTTGTCATCTTACCCCAACCTGAAAAGCTTCTATCTTCTAAACCCATTTCTACTTCACCATTGTTGCTTTGATTGCTCACATGTTGCTGAACCGAGGAAGCTGGAGCTGGAGCTGGAGCCGGAGCCGGAGCAGGACAACACACTGGTTCAGCAGGAATTGTTACGACTCGTCGTGGTCTTCCTCTTGAACCCGTTTTCTTCCTTGCTAAACCCGTTGGAGTCCAGTAGTTTCCAGTTGCTCTCATGAACCCATCAAACATCTGAATGTCTTCTATTACTTCATGTTTCGAAAGAGGCAGAAGTCCCGGGAGTATGTCTCTTTGAAAGTCTCTTCTTTGTTTTCCTTTTCTCGCATTTCCTCTTCTCGGTCTTTGGCTCGCGACATGGGTTGTTCCTGAATTGTCCTCCAATTTGAGGTCTTCAGGGACCAGTGACTTAGGCATGTACTCATCCTCTGTGATCTCAGGTAGTTGCAGGGTCATTGATCCAAAGTAATCAACCTCTTTGATAGAAAGCGATTGATTCCTTGAGAAAGTATCAAGCTTTTGGTCCAGATTCTCTTTGTGAGTATTTACTGTTTCTGCAAACCAGTGAAGGATGATAATTTCAGAAGCGTCTGCTGAAGCAACAACTTCAAGCTCTCTATCTAGGCAATCAGAAGAGATAGCAACTATAGTTTCTGCTGCTATTTTTTCAAACTCAGGAGGTTTCTCCAAAGTTTTATCCTCAATTGGGGTTTCTTCAGATGCCTTTTCTCCAGAGATAATATCTTCTTCTTCTTCTGACTCGGGAAGAGCAGGTGCTTCCAAATCTATCATAGGTGGCTTTGAATTTAGTCTTGAACTGATAGGAACAGACCACTTTTCGCCTTCGTCATCACTAACCGACATGTTCAAATCAATCTGGCACATATTACTACCCGATACCTTTGTCCCAGTCTGTTCCTCCGTTTGCTGATCTTCATCCCACAGAGAATCACATGGTTCGTTCATGTCTAGCATTCTAACGTTATGGACTTTTCCTTTTTCTCCATTGGAATGATCTTTATAAGCAAAACCATGAATTTCTGTGGTATCGTTGATTTTCTCAGTCGCTGGTTCATTGGAACAAGAACCCGACTTCAATCTCTCTAGCCACATAAGATTCTGAACTTTATCTCCTGCCTCATTTTTGTTATCCAGTGGTTTCAGAGAACCCAAAACAGTATCATTACTCTTCCGGTTCCAATTCACATCACCCGTCTCAGAGTTACAAACAGAATTGGGTTTATTAATAAGCCACGGTAAAGTCCCCAGGTGTTCTTCATCCTTTCTCACTTCGACAACAGAAGTGTTTGGAAGTGTCACATTTAAGTTCAAATCTCTCACAAACTTCACCTCCGAGCTGTAATCACTTCTTCCTCCGCTAGGATAATTAAAGTTAGTCCCATTGAATTTCGATTTCGAAGAAGAGGAACACTCACTGTAAAACATGTTTTGGTTTAACCGACTGGAATTCCCACACCCAGGATTAAATCTAGAATTCCTTTCCATTTGCAATCTGTCTCCAAGATAACCTTGTTCCTGTGCATTACTGATCAGTGTGTCAGACAGGTTTAGAACCGGGTATCTCTGGGCTGAAGCAACTTTCTGAGGGAAACCAAAGCTAGAATTTTGCCAAGAGTGTGAATGGTTTAACGAGACAGCAGAATGTGGAGGATTATACGGATACAAGTGACGCTGTTGGTGAGAAGCTAAACTTGACTCCAAGTGATTTTGATGAATATCAACTTCATGACTATTATTGGTGTCAGTATCAGCCTCAAGGTCAATAAACGTTCTTTCTCTCCAGAGGACAGCCTTGTTCGGTGGACCAGAATTAGGTAAACTCATACCTCTTTGTGAACTGTTCATCATAACTTGCATAGGCTGAGATGAATCCAATGGCTTGGCGGGTTGAAAAAATTGAGCAGCAAACTTGTGTGTGCCACTATAATGATCTGCAATTGGTGGTGTCACATGAAAACATCGATTACAAAACGGTGTAACTAAAGAAGAAATCTAACAATGGCATGTACGACATAATGGATCAGCTTACCAATTTTTAAGGGTTGAAGTGGCCAAACATTTGGTTTACCGTTCTCATTTGAATGCAGGGCGATAACAGGAACATGCTCCCTAACACTATCCAAGTTTAGAGATTTTCCGTAGTCGCGGATATGGCCTTGAAACTCGCTATTACGCAAGTCACGGGGATGGCCATAAGCAAATTCATTGGTTTCTTGACCATTAAATGGTTCATTTAAGTCAGCCAAACCATTGCTTCTACTCGACCCATATCCTATTCTCAAACTATCTCCGCGAGATTCAGTCTTCACATCTCCATTATGAAGCTGATTCGATGTACTGCAAACCATGAGATCTTTTAGCTCAACAACTTCTTCATTGTCATCAATGTACTCATCAGCTGGAAGACATAGATCTATCATTTTTCTCCTCATTTTCGTTGGTCTAGCCTCCGGCATTTCAACATTTTTGGAACTAGCTCCATTTTGCCATGCAACTGGGCCAACAACCCCTTGAGAATTGCTTCCTTTAATGGGAGAATGGCCATTATCTTCAACCACTGACATAGATGGTCTATCGTAAACCGAATTTGCCAAAGGTATTTTCCAGTTACGAATGTCATTAGTAGGTTGAGATGAAAATGATGCTTCAATTGGAGCCCATTCTTTATTCAACTGTTTCCTTTTTAATTCCTCCATCATATCCTTCTGTATTCTGTATACCCGGTGAAGTTCCAAAACCTGGTTAAAAGATCAAAATTCACAAAATACAATCAACCAAAAGCCAAGAAAGCCATAGGGACTGAGAAAGATCACAGAGAAAATCTTCCGCAAGAGACCTGTGTCTTAAAAACAGCTTCGTGTTCGATCATTGTCCTTCTCACCATATCTTTGTCATGCCCAAGTGTAGTCTGCGAGGTGAACGATGGCCATCTACAACCGTTAGATTCTTTGTTGAGATCTCTCATAGAGTTATGATATCCACCAAATAGACTTTCACAGTGCACCTTTGTTCCCATTCCTGTTCACAAAAACATCCAACCTCAGTCTTGACTAGAGATGAACAAATCTGAACCAAAGACATTATAATAGGCCACAAATGCTAATAACACACCAAGCATTCATCACATTTCCTCCTGCAGAACAGGGAGTTAAGAATTCCATGAACCCATCTCTGAGTAGTTTCAATTCCTCAAAAGTCAAACATATATAACACCAGGAGTAATAATCATAAACTATCACCAAGGGTTTTGAATCGGTAATAACTAAACCTCGTCTTCAAATGGATGAGTTCTAACACAGAAGAGTCAAAATAGGATCTTGAGAAATTAAATTAAACAAGTCGAAATCTAAAGTTAGATTACAAAGAATCTGCAAAATATTAGGACAAAATTGTACCAATGATTGAAGTTTAAGAAGAAAAAATAAGGGTTTTTACCTCAAACCCACATCTTCTTATCGCCCAATTCGTCTCAATACTTTCAGAGGAGGAAGAAGAAAAGACGATTTGAACAAAGTGAAAAAAAAAATCTCAGAATCAAAAGGCAAAAAGAAGAAAATTATCGAATCTCTCTACAACTCGGGTGAGAAATTGAAACAGAAAAAAAGAAGAAGTAAGAGGGTAAAAGAGTTATAGCGTAAACACCATTAATGGAAAAAATTAGATCGTCATCTTCGATCTACCGGGCCAGTATTCTCTCTCTTCTCTCTCAAAACCAAAGAAACAAATATTTGAGGAGATGCAAAAGAAATCTGCTTTATTCAGCTTCGTTCTGCTTCTTTTGTGAGCGATAAAGAAGTTTTTGTGTTTTTAGAGATTTAAAAAAAAAAGATATCCGAAAAATCAGAAAAACAAACGACCCTTGCTTGTATCAACAGTGACATGAAATTATTTGTCAACATCCGGTCTTCTCTTCCCTTTTATTCTCTGATTTTTCTTCACCTTTTTTAGTTCTTTTTTCACTCACTTTTATTTATGTAATAAATTTAATTTTCAACTCCTATAGTATTAATTTTAAAAACTTTATTAAAAATACATATATATATAATTCTAAGTACTTCCTAATTTAGATTTGATTGCGTAGTAAGAAAAGTAATTGCTGAATGTGAAATTGGTATTTTCTGGATTTAAAAAGGAAAACAAATAAATAAATCACTAAAAAACTTATATAGTGATGTTTGGTAACCTTGGATGAAAATGAATATGAAATCTTAAGAACCTTATCCTTTATTAAATAAAAAATGAAGATTATCAGTTCGGGGAACTTTCTTGTGTTTTGTTAATATATTATAAAAATAATTGAATAGTGAATATTTATTGGCTATCGTCATGTTGAATTTTGGAACGTGTTATTTACTTTTATACTAATTAGATATTTAAAAGAAAACAACAGATTTTTGTAACAGATCCTCTAGTCTTTATAGAAAATCTACTGTATATGAAATATTATTAATATCAGATATAATAAAAAAATGCAAACCAGAATTAAAATGATCCAAAAAGACATATAATGAAGGATAAAAAATCAGAAATCCTTGGCCCATTAATTACGCATCCTTAATTTGTTTTACACATTTTTATGTCAGGCCTCAATGTTTCAAATTTAATTTGAAAAAAGCTGTAATTAATAAACTATTGACAGCAAAGAAACTATGGGTCCCGCTTACAAATCTTTTTTTTTCTATATCTCGTTGGCTACTGTTTCTGTATAATATTTTTATCTAAAAAAAATATATGTATATATATATATATATAAGTATTTCGTTTTTTATACCGACGAATTTGAATTTTAGACACCGTCTCCAATCCATGAGTTCTTACTCTTTTTTTTTTGTCAATATTGGGGTACAAATGGCTAGCTTATTAGTCTAGTCAAGTTCTTGCAAATGCAAACGGGGGAACTCGATCCCAGAATGTACTAGTGTGCATGCCTCTTGTGGACTTACCACCTGCCACTAGGCTAAATGCCACTTGCCATGGGTTCCTAGAGTCTCATCTTACAGTCTCTTAGACCACCATTATTGGGAATATTTAATAGGTTTCTTAACATTATAATAATATTTAAAAAATTAGAAAGGAGGAGAGAGGAGTTAAGAAACTCTCTACAAAATTTAAGAGACTATAACTAACTATGTCATCTAAACCACTAAATAGAAGATTTAGAGAGAGAGAGAGGCGATTTCCAGCTTGTTCTAGGGTTAGATTTAGGCGGTGGGTGGTGGCTTTTTTCGGATTTCTGAAGCGGCGACGGTCTTTTCTTTGGGCGGTGGGTCTCCGGGGTGGGCTCATCGCAGGCTTCTCCGTTGCGAGAGGAGTGGAAGGTGTGGAGTCAGATCTGTTCGTCGAGGCTAGGTTCGGGGTTCATGGCGATTCGATTTTCGCTTGATCTTGGGGTTGGGGGATTATATTGGCGGCCGATTCTCGTTTTCTTATTTCGCTGAGAGGAGGCTCCGATGTGTTCAATTTCAAGGGCTCGATGCGACGACTTCAGAGTTTCTTTGGACCCGATTTTGAGACGCAAGGTACGATGATTTTGTCGTGTTTGTGGTTGTTAGATGGCCTTCTTTGTTCATGGATACCCGAGAACTTTTGTTCCGGGTTAAGTTGCGGTTGGTCCCAAATCGGGTTCCTGGGAACTGAGATACTCCTCTCGGGTAACATTATTTCCGGAGAGGATAATCTTAGAGTGATCCAGGTTTGGGGGTGTTATGCTGGTACGGGAGTATGGGTGGCCTTCGGTACGAGGAACTCCTACGCGAAGTGGTGGTGTTCACTGATGCAGAGTTATCGTATCTCCACTGACAGAATAAAATCTATGTGGACTTATTGGTTACCGAGAGTTTTAAGTAGCTTAAGAAGAAGTTTTGTTGTTGGATTCTCGGGAAAATAGAACTCTTGCAGGATTGGGATTCACGATGTTGTTTGACTGTATTTGTTAGGGGATCTATAGTGGGTTATCTTGGCATTCATTTTATGCTGACTGTTAGACTTTGGTCTCATGGGCGCATAGTTACTATTGGCACATTTAATTATCTAATGAAACATTATGTGTCTATGTCTGAGGTAATTTGTGGGCGTGACTGTCAAGGCCGCTCGAGTAATGGGAGAGGAGGTTCTTCGGATACTCTCAGGGAGCTAGCAGGTTAGGCCTCAGCAGTGTATTTGCTTTAAGGAGTCATCATGAATTTGGAGAGTCTTTACCTCATTTGGATATAAGAGTTCCTTGTAAGGGCACAATGTTTGTGCTTGTTTCCGAGGATCTAGAAGTTTGGTATAGAGCCATAAGAATTATGTTGTTCATGTCAGACTTGGGAGTCCTATATGATCTATAGATGCGGTTGGGTCTAGAATTATGGTGGGTTTTAGAATTTAAAATTTGGACATTTAAATTTAAATTACAGAGTGAACGGGCCACCCTTATCTTGTGATTATGGTTCCTGAGATATAGGCGTGGGATATTCTTTGAATATGGTTTCCATAACAGAATATTCTATAAGTTGTGGCACTTATATAAGGTCATTAAGTCTTACAGAATTCATTATTTTCTGGTTCTGGCCTTCTAATCTTTTGAAGCTAGTTACGTTATCGTTGTTCATGGCCCAGATAGGGATCAAAAAGAAGGGAAGAGATGCAAAATCTCCCCCCCCCCCCCCCCCCCCCCCCCCCCCGTATCCTAAAAATAAAAATACCGAGAATAGAGAATTCATCTCTTTTAGCACGGATTTCTAAGGTACTGATGGGAAGGTGTTTGAACCCTCAAAGTGCAGAATGTAGACACATTCTTATTCAGCATGCCCAATTTTAGAGTCTGGTGGGGAAAGTCAAAGGCCTGAATCTGGGTAACGGACGTTTCCAGTTTGAGTTTCAATCAGAAACAGACCTGGTAAGTATTTAGATTACGAATCAATTAATTTTGACGGTTTGGATGATATCTTATGCGCCATGGAAGGCAATGGCGGATGCAGATTATCCTAACAGCATCAGATTATGGTTGAGAATCACTGGGATACCTTTTGAATATAGGATTGATGAAGTCTATAATTTAGTGGCTAGTTCACTAGATTATGTGGTTAAAGTAGAAGTGGAGAAAGGACATGTATTGATCGAATTGTTGTGTTCCAAACCCTTAATATTCTCGTCTGTTTTGGAATTTGAGGAGGGTAGGGAGTCAAAGGTTATGTTCGAGTATAGACGGCTAGTTGGGTACTGTACATTGTGTTATCGGATGACACATGAATCTAGTGCTTGTTACAAAGAAAAATCGGAACCTAGAGATGTCCTAGGTGATCGATCTCGAGTGGCTGGTTATGTAGATTGTAATAAGAGCTTTAAGGGTGTAGTTATAGCGGGAAAGAAAGCACACACTGCGGTCAATAAGCCTAAATCGATTATTCCTAAAGCTGTGGGGGATAAGAGAGGTCGAGGTGTCCCTACAGCTATAGCCATGGCAGCCACGAGGGGACATGTAATATTACTCCTGTACTTTTGTGTGTATATTGTTCCAATCGAATTTGACTTAGATGAAGTGTTATATATACAGGAATCTGTTTCAGGTGAGAGTGAATCACAATTGTCTGCCAAGAAGGTCAGACGACCCCTTTTCCAGACTGAAAATGAGGCGACTGATGCAGTTGTTGATTTGGTCCCTCCGATGGGGGAGAACCTGGAATCTGATATGTTGCTAAGTGAGAAGATGGACTCATTACAACAACAAGGCAGAGGAACTGAAGGTCTATTGGCAGAATTAGATGCCATGGAGGATTCGGTCCTAGAGGAGCTGGCAAATGAGACTGAAATGGGGACTCGACAAGTCCTATCAGCGGAGGAGGAGGCTTTGATCCATATGGAGTTTGTTGTCCAGGATGCAGAATTACAATGAGACAAAAGAGGCAAAATTGATCAAGCCTCCTTCAGAGGCAGGGAAAGTTAGCAGCCGCATGCTTACTCCACTCAGAGGCGTGTGCGCCAAGAAAATGGCGATCATAGGTAACATGTCTCCTAGGGTGGCCCAGCGACATGTTAAGCCAAAAGATGGCAAGCTGAAGGAGCAAGAGAAGGACTCCAAAAATTAATTTTAATGTTTTTTAAATTTCTTTGTTGGAATTGTCAGGGTATTGGAAATAAATTGACAATAAGTTTTCTACGTGATATTTGGAAAGGTTGTAAACCAGAATTTTTATTTCTGTCAGAAACAAAATTTAATTTTTATTTTGTGGAAAAATTACAAATGCATTTTGGTTATCAATTTATGACTACAGTAGAACCCGTTGGGTTAAGTGGAGGCCTTGTATTATATTATTAGGAAAATTATCAGGTACAAATTAATTACAAAGATAAAAATATGATAGAAATCTCGTTGAATCTGGGTATTACCGAGTCACATATAACTTTTATATATGGTGAACCGGTTAGGGGAAATAGAGCATATGTATGGGAAAGATTAATGAGGCTCGGTACTAATAGAGTTTGGATTTCCCTAAAATAGGAAATACATGGTCCTGGCGAGGAGTCTGGTCTAACGGTGTAATTCGATATGTTTTAGATAAGGTTTATGGTAATAGTGATTGGCACAATTTGTTCCCAGTGGGGGAAATTAATTGTCTGGAAATGATAGGTTCTGATCACAGACCTATCTTTGGATGCTTTCGGGATCAATTTAGAACCCCATGAAATAGACGTTTCTGTTTTGATACGAGATGGATCGGTAAACCGGGGTACAAGGAAATAGTGGAACGGAGTTGGAATCTAGAGGGTTACCGCCTTGGAAGGCTAGATTCCTTGCCAGAAAAGATTAGCAGATGTAGAAAGGAGATCTCACATTAACGATGTGAAAATATCCAACCAGGACGGCAAAAATTAACAGCTTTAAAACAACTGGTGGAGGATAACCATATATGGGTCTCCTGTAGATGAGGATGAGGTGGTTTACGCAACTACCAAATTACGCGAGACATACATGGAGGAAGAGCTATACTGGAAAGAGAAAAGTAAGAATCAGTGGTTACTAGCTGGGGATGAAACTTTTTCATGCTTTGGTTAAACAGAGATGGGCACAGAATAAAATAGCTGGTTTACATACTGCAAGTGGTGTGTGGGTTGCTAATGAGGCATAAATTGTGCATAAGGAGGTGAGTTATTTTACCAATCTCTTTGCAAGTACTGGTGACAATAGTGGTGTATTAGAGGACCTGGAATGTAAGATTACGGATCTCGATAATCATATGTTGATCCTCCCGGCTAGTGAGATAGAAGTGAAGAGCGCCCTTTTTTTATGTACCCGGACAAAACACCGGGACCAGATGGGATGACGGCGCGGTTTTATCAGAATTCTTGGAACCTCGTAAAAGGGGACTTAGTGTCTTTAGTGAATGCTTTCTTGTTATCAGGTAGCTTTGAGAAGAGTTTAAATAAGACAAATATTTGTCTAATCCCTAAACTCCCTCGTCCTACGACAATGACTAACTTCCGCCATATCAGTCTATGTAATATAAGTTATAAGATCATTTCCAAGGTGATGTATTTGAGGTTAAAGAAAGTTATTCCTAAACTTATTTCCCAAACACAATCTGCGTTTGTAGCCGGGCATTTGATTTCAGATAATATTCTGATTGCCCATGAGATGGTTCATGCTCTCAGGACAAACAATTCTATGAGGGGTGATTTCATGGCGATCAAGACAAATATGAGTAAAGCATATGATAGGGTCGAATGGTCTTTCTTACGAAATATAATGCTAAAATTAGAGTTCTGTGAACGGTGGGTACGCTGTATAATGTGATGCATCTCCTCGGTCCAGTGTTCCATTCTAATTAATGGGGTCGCAGGAGGAAGAATTGTCCCTTGCCGTGGACTACGACAAGGTGGTCCCATGTCGCCATATTTATTTATATTCTGTACTGAGGCCTTAATGGCAAAATTGAATAGGGCGGCGGAGAGTTGTCTTATAACCGGTATAAAAATAGCGAGAGAGAGTCTGGCAGTTTCTCATATACTATTTGCAGATGATTCACTATTCTTTTGTAAGGCTTATGTGGAGGAAGCCACACAGATCCTTCGGGTGCTATCGGAATATGAAATGCTGTCAGGACAGAAAATTAATTTTGATAAATCATCTATTCAATTTGGTAAGTCGGTAGGGCAAGCAGCCATTACCGGTATCCAAGACACTTTGGGTATTCGAAATGTTGGGGGGTTAGGTATGTACATGGGGTTACCAGAGAGCATTGAGGGTTCTAAAGTGAAGTTTTTAGCGTATGTGGCAGAAAGATTGGAATCTCGAGTTGCGACCTCGTCAACTAGATTTCTATCCAAGGCAGGTAAGGAGGTCCTGATAAAATCGATTTTGACAGCCTTACCAACTTACGTGATGTCGTGTTATCGGATTCTGAGAACACTCATCATACGTGTGCAAGCTGCCATAGCAAGTCTCTGGTGGGCGAATTCGACGTCCTCTGGTGGAATACATTGGACGAAATGGGAGGAATTGTGTAAACCGAAGTCCGCAGGAGGATTGGGTTTCAGATTACTGGAAGACTTTAACACGGCTCTTTTGGCAAAACAGTTGTGGAGACTATTAGAATTCCCTCAGTCACTTTTGGCAAGAGTACTTAAGGGAAAGTATTACAAGGATAAAAATCTACTAGATATTACCGTCCAACAAGGATTGTCCTATGGCTGGCGGAGTATTTTATCTGGTAGGGACGTGATCGCTAACGGAGTTATTCGGAAGATCGGGGATGGGAAACACACTAGTGTGTGGCATGATCCCTGGATCCCGGATAGTTGTCCAAGACCGGCGCTTTGGTCACATTTACATGTCTTTCCGGACTTGACGGTGGATCAATTCATAGACCATCGTCGAAGAGAATGGAAGGAGATTTTAGTGCGGCAATATTTTGAGCCGAGAGATGTCCAACTTATCCATGCGATTAGGCTTTTCCCAAATCATGGGCCGGACAGTTGGGGTTGGTTTATGATGAAATCAGGGAGATATACCGTTAGATCTGGTTACTCTCTTGTGGGAAAATTATCAGGGCGAACACAGATTAGGGTGGGACCCTATGTGGATGTCTTCTTTGAGTCGATCTGGAAGTTGGACTGTCCATATAAAATTAAGCACTTTATTTGGCAATCATTGTGAGGCAGTACGGCGGTGTACCACAATTTGGTAAAACGCGGGTTAGGCTCGGATGCTAGATGCCAGCGTTGTGGGGTAGAGGATGAAACCATTTATCATGTACTATTTGAATGTCCGCCGACACTACAGGTTTGGGCTCTGTCCTTCATACCTACAGCGTCGGGTATGTTCCCAGGAGGATCGTTCTGGCAGTCTTTGGCCCATCTTTGGTGGGTTCCCTCAGGGCAGATAGGGTCTTAGGTGTTTCCTTGGATTATCTGACAGATTTGGAAAGCATGGAACAGGTTCTGCTTCTCGAGTGTGGATATGGATCTGCTATTAGTGTTAGGAAAGGCAGTCTCTGAACAAAAAGAGTGGTCTAATGCTAGATTGGGTATCTTGGTTCCGAGAATACTTAGCAAGCCTTCATTCGATGGTGCTAAACCCGCATGGATTTACCATACTACAGCCAATCAGTCATTCACAGGATTCAGATGCTTTGTGGATGCTTCCTGGAAAGCCACCGACCTCCAGACGGGGTTCGGTTGGATTTGTTTTCCAGATTCAGTGGGAGGGGGTTTTCGGGAAGTGAGAGCGGTCATCGAAGCCTTTCGGCGCTCTATGCAGAAGTGGAGGCGGTTCTCCGGGCCTTAAAAGATTTGGTGCGACATCAGATCTCAAAGGTTGAGGTGGCGACAGACTGTGAGTCAATATGGTATATTCTGCGCTATCCAGAAGAGTGGCCAACCTTTGCTACATTCCAGGAGGAGTACAGACGTTTGAGGGCTCGGTTTGTAGTATGCAAATTGTCGGTCATTCTCTGAAGTTTGAACTCTAAGGCTGACATCCTTGCCAGGGTTGCTCGAATTAGAGCGGCCGGTTTCCCGTCCGAAGAACCAGGATAGTCTCTACTAGTATTCTTTATCTCTGTCGTTGACAAAAAAAAGAAAAATTAAGAAACTCATTTTCCATGTGTCACATTTTAATTGGGTACAAATATTTTTTAATTAAAATATTACTAAAATACCAATTTTCAAGATTCTATTGATAATGTTGCTCTTAAGTCTCTTATTTAAGAGACTCTAGTTCTTCTATCTCTTCTCTTCTCATTATTTTTTATTTTTTTATTTGTAAGAAACTAGTGTAAAAATCTCCAATGGAGATGGTCTAATATTTTAATGATTTCTATATAATATAATGATAACAAAAAAAAAAGATTTGTATATGTATTTGGATTGGTGACCATAGTTGATTTCTCTTTCTTTTTTTCCCTTATGGTAAATTTTATTTCACACAAAACTTCAAAAATATCTCGTTTGATAATTTTAGTATACAGTAAAGAAAAGAAAAAAACTAACCTACTACCAGAAGCTATAGTGGCATGGTATCATTGTGTTTTGTCTCTTATGTCACAAACCCACATGGTTAATTCCGTTTTTGCTATTTTATTTTTTTAGGTAACATCGGAGAATTTAAGACCCTGTCTTTTTTCCTATCTTTCCATATCCAAAATAGCATATTGAAGTTAAAACATATATATATGGTAGATCTAAATATATCGTGGACCAAATTTTGTAATATCAATTTTTTGTTAAATCTTTTGAATGAATATTAGAGAATAAGAAAAAATGAAAATAAGTAGGAGAATTAAATAGTAGAAGAGGGGGTTGTTTGGTAATAAGATAAACATAAATCAATAGTAATATAATGCTTAAATTGGGTTCAAGATGAGTTGGGAATAGACCTTAAAAGTGGTCCAAAGTATACTTTCGGAAATGTCACTTTCATCAGAAAAAATAAAAAAAATATATAAGATTTATAAACTCGGTATTAGTCAAGGGTCCTATCATACTTCTTATTCTATGTCTCACCTTATTGATTTCATTGCGAATCAAAGAACCACAAATTAAATAAATATTCTGTTATACATGCAAGTATGCTATTATCGTTTTTCTTCACTATCTATAATTAATTTATACAAAATATTCGTTAATTTCTTTCTAATAATTGATCGATAAAATTTTATTTTATAGTATAAAATTTATATATTAATATTAAATTTGTAATGTTAAATTATTAATTAGATTATTCTAACCATAGGAATGAAAAAATTTAGTTAATAGTTTAAATTTTGTTATGACAAAAGAAAAGAAAAAAAATTAACATATGAAAAAGTAAACAGTTTGTCACTCGTCTCCCACTAGCTCTCTTTCATTTCTCGTTTACCGAAAAAAATGTATTTTAATCCCCTCTAGGCTTTACGTCTGTTTAGTAATCAATGCTGTTTTTTATTATATATTATATACGAATTATTCATGAATTGCATAAAGATAGTCCCTTTCGAAAAGTTTACATCAATTTTTGAAAAGAATCAAGAACGTACACAACCCACTCTTGTCCACACAAAGTAACGAAATCAAAACACATAATTATCGTATTCTAGCCTCATAACAGAAGATTCCTACAAAATCTATTGCTAATTCAGATCTGTAACAATTCTTTTTAAAAAATAATATCGATAAACAATTACATATATAGGCTGAGTATATGAGATATTCTGATTCTTATAACCATACATAAAGAGGAAGCGCTTCTAATCATTTTCAAAATTAAGTTCAACAAAAAAAATGATCGTAAATAAATATAAATATTTTCTAATTAATAATTCTAGCATCCAGAAAATTTAATATTAAGGATAAGTTTTAGGTTATTAATTGGTATTTATCGATTTAAATACTAACAAAAGAAAAATCAAATATTTAAGGTTTAAATATTGTTTCCGTATATGACTGATTATTTGATTATTGACAGCTTCTCAATGAAATTCTGAGCATACGATTTTCTTCTTTCTCCTTAAATAAAAGATGACGATAAGCCCATTGACAAATAGTAGTATATAAGATGGTCTGAAAAAAACACAGGAACTCTATTGTCATTGTAGCTTTCAAAGTTCCAGATATCGGCATTATTATAGGATTCACGATATTTTCACACTAACCAACCAGACAGTGATGCTCTATTTTTCCCATTTGTTTACGTGGATTTATAGTTAGTCTCCCTTTTTACATTTCTTTTGCTTTATGAGTAATTTGATTTTTATAAGATTTTTTTTATAATGATTTTTATATTTTTGTAGAAAGATTTATTAATTTTCGAATGACACTAGATTTAGTAGAAAATATATAGTTCTGAATAACAGTGAATATAAAATGAACTTATAACTCAGTAACAATAGAATCTTCTACAAATTTTGTTTAAAATGCCAGTCCACTGATTGATACCTCTTAATATATTTTTTGTTTGTTTGTCACAATAATCTAATCACACTAGACCTCTTTTGTGCTGTTATATTCAGTATAAGAATAAAGAAAATAAATTAAGTGTCACCATTTATATTTGTGCCATTGTATTCATTAGTGTAGCCAGAACTTCGATTTATGCGGTCAAAAAAAAATTCATTGAAAAACCATATAAATTTAATCTTAAAAAATATCAACACAACTAGCTATATTAAAGACATACCCTACGCTCACTCATATTCTGAAAAATTTGTATCACAATTTCATTGGCCACACTATCAAGTACCTGTTTTTCAACACAACAAACTAGACAATCACTAAAAAATATATCTCCAATACGATTTCACAAACTAGTCTTCACGATATTGTAACTCTTTTATTTTCTTGTAACATTGAACTAAACAATTTGAATACAACATCAACTAAAAAAGTGATTAGAAAGTAATGAATACAAAAATAGAATTAAAATAAACTTTGCCTTTTAAATATTCTTTGTGTCTCTATTTAACACTTCAATTCTTCCTTATGCAACTTAAATATTAGCAAGCATAAATCAAATAATAAGTTCTTAGCAGAGATCAAATAATAGGTTATAAGTTTATTGATTTTTATGAACAAACATAAAATAGAAGAAGATGACCTAAAAAAAAGAATTAACAATTGATTAAGTAGAGTTAAGTAATACACATGGACATACATTTAATTTGTATTGAGCTAATTAATTTTTAAGTAGACTAGATTTATATTTGATGGGTGTCAACAAAATTTTATGAGAGGGGTCAATTATCAAAAAACTTAACATATACAAATAAATTGTAAAAACTTTATGGGAGTCATATGACACCCCTCCCTCCTCAATGCCTCTGCCACTGATTGTACTTCTTCTTTTTTTCGTATTTGTGCCATTGTAATTTTCTTTTCTTGGTCGAGTTGTGTCATTGTACTTAAGTAGATAACAACAAAAACATTTGAAATTAACAAAAAAAAACCACAACAAAAAAACCATTTGTTTCCATTACTTCACAATAAAATAAAATAAATAATTTTTATATACTGCACTTTTCTTAAAATGACTAAAACATTTAATGTTTTCAAGTTTCATATTTTCAGGCATAATTTTCATTCTACTAATTAATTTCTTACAATATTATTTAATTATATCTGGATTCACTTGTGTATGGAGTGTCTGATGCTATAATTTGGAATCTGAAATGACCAATTACCGAATTTGTCGACAAAGACGAAAGAAAAAAAAAGGGAAAAAGATGCTCTTCTTTCACATAAGAGCAGTTTTGTGAATACAACATTGACATATATTGTAATTAACGAGTAATAAGATGGTTTAGTTGTCTGAATGATTTTGAGTTCGAAACGGAATTCTAGATTCGTGGATACATATCTTTATGGGGATTAGAGAAAGAAACAAATGTTTTCTTTTTGTCTCTTTAAAAACAAAGAGAGCAACAATATATTTATTCATATTTTCTCTTTCTACCTTTCTTACGATGACTATAATTTTCATATTTACAATCATTTCACAGATTGATCTTTAGAGTAAATTTGTTATATTAATATTCCGTGTATGATATATTTTCAGCATTAGTAAACTAATTTTTTGGTGGCTTAAAACTATTTTTAGATTTTGTAAGAAAAATTAAAAACTAATTTTTTGGTGGCTTAAAACTATTTTTAGATTTTGTAAGAAAAATTTAAAAATCATCATGTTTATTTACAATCACCTGAAAACAATTGATCTCATCATAGTCACATGATTGATCTGATTTTGAAGAAACGGTTTTGTTTTTATAAGGCTATTAAAGGCTCATATCGATTTATGAAATAAAAGCCCACAAAAAAACACATATTGCGCTTTCCCGATCGTCGTCACTAGAATCCGTTTCTTCTGTTACCAATCTGAATACCAAATCTTCGTCGAAGCTATCTCGTTGCAACAATGTCTGATGACGAGCACCATTTTGAATCTAGTGACGCCGGAGCTTCTAAGACTTATCCGCAACAAGCTGGAACTATCCGTAAGAATGCTTACATCATCATCAAAGGTTGTCCTTGCAAGGTTTCTTTCCTAAAGATTTTCTCCACTCTCTTTCTCTTTGACTTTATGATCTCTCTGTAGAATTTTTGAATATTCTTATTTTCCATGGTCATTCGATTGGATCTGTTTTTGTGATCCCTGTTATTAACTATTTGATCGGACCTTCGAGTTTTGTTAAATTCTCAGTTTCGCTGCATCCAAAATTTCGTTCGATTAGATCAGGGTTTACAACCTTTTCCTACACAAATTAGCTGATCAGCGAGTAATGGATTTGGCCAAAAATTCATTTCTGGAAATTCAAATCATCTATGCATGCTAATTGTTAGCTCTCAGCATACACTCAACTCACAATCACAATGTCTATGAAGATTCTATGACCCTTTAATTTGGATTTGCTAAGCTTCAAAGAGAAATTTCGGTGAAGATTTCACACATACAAATTTGTTTATTTGGTGTTCACTTCCGATATGGATAGCTACGTCATTGGGGCCAGATTCAATCTGACAATCCACTAGAGCGAAAGAGTGCAGCTCAAATCAGAGCAATTTTTACAAAATCACGACAACTCAATGAACACACACTTTCGGAAAGATGACGATGCTGAGAGCTTTTGCGCTCAACTCCTTTTTAACTTTAAACACTCTCTAATTATCAGAGGGTTCACATTGCTTCTCATTTCCTTTTGTCGTGACTTGATTCTAAACTAGGAGCCAATTTATTTCCTAATTAAACCAAACCGGAGATTGAATTAGACCCTTATAACACTCCACCTTGATTTGACTTTCCATTCTCTTCTCTTAAGTAGACTGCACTTACTTGGATTTAACCTCTAGCAATCATGATCTTACAGTTATTCGATAAGCTTCAGCAGTTCTAAAGTTGCCACAAACTTGTTCACAGGTATGCATTTGGTGAGCATGTATGCATGATTTTGTGAGGAGTGAACCTTGAGGACTTCAACTTCTTCATCTTCAATCAGGTCTCAAATATGATAATATTTAATTGCCACATGCTTTGTTCTCTCATGAAACAACATATTCTTTGACAAACTGATTGTTGATTGTGAGTCACACCACACCTTAACCTTTCCTTGCTCAAGACCCATGTCTTTAAGCAAATTCTTGAGCCATATAGCCTCTTTTACAACTTCCGATAGTACGATATACTTTGCTTTTGTGGTAGATAGAGCAACCACTGACTGTAAACAAGACTTCCAACTCACTGTATTACCTCCCACTGTAAACACATAACCACTTATCGATCTTGTTTTGTCCAAGTCTCCAACAAAATCTGAATTTGCATGCCCTTGAACCTTGAAGTCATCTCCTTTTGTATATGTCAAATTTAGATTAAGTGATCCTTTTATATATCTTAACATCCATTTCAGTGCTTCCCAATGGTCATTATTTGGCTTGCTCATAAACCTGCTAACAAGCCCAATTCCATATGCTAAATCTGGCCTTGTCTCCACCATAGCATACATAATACTTTCTACTGCACCTAAGTATGGTATATATTATGTATTAGTGCATTCTTTAATATGTTGAACTGATGCCAACTTAAAGTGAGCTCCAATAGGTGTTAAAATAATCTTTAATTTTCCCATTTGAAATCGTTGTATCACTTTCTCCAAATAACCTGCTTGTGAGAGTGATAAGACACCTTTGTTTTTATCTCTCTTGATATCAATTCACAGAATTCTACTTGCAGCCCCCATGTCTTTCATCTCAAATTCCTTGCTAAGAATTTCTTTGAGTTTGATTATCTCTGACATATGCTTTGCAGCCAACAATATGTCATCCACATATAGCAACAAATAAGCATAGTTATCAGATTCAATTTGCTCCACATAGACACATGAATCTTGATTACTTCTAAGAAAATTCTGACATTTTATGAAAACATTGAATCGCTTGTTCCATTGCCTAGGAGCCTGCTTTAAGCCATAAAGAGATTTCTTTAATAAACACACCTTATCTCCCTTAGAGTTCTGTTTGCAACCTTCAGGTTGTTCCATATAGACAATTTCTTCAAGATCTCCATGTAAAAACGTTGTCTTCACATCCATTTGTTCGAGTTCCAAATCTCTGTCCACAACCACTGACATCAAGACCCTTATTGAGATGTGTCTTACCACTGGTGCAAATACTTCTTGGTAATCAATACATTCCTTTTGTGTAAAACCCCTTGCTACCAGTCTTGTTTTATATCTCTTTGACTCAACCCCTGGAATCCCTGGTTTTATCTTGAACAACCATATGCAGCTCAGAACTTTCTGGTTCTTTGGCCTGTCAACACTGATCCATGCCATGTTCTTATGCATTGAGCTCATCTCCTCTGACATTTCACCATTCCAGAACTTACAATCTTTACTTTTCAACACATCATGATAACATCTTGGCTCATATATGTCAACTTCTTTAGACATTGTCTATGCAAAAGCAATGTTGGTCTAATATGCTAGCCAAGGTGGTGGCATTTGTTCTCTCCGAGCTCTATCTCTGACCAGATTGTATTCTTCATTTCCTGTTTCAGCTGCTCTAGGAGTTTCTACTGATTCAAGTTCTTACAAATCAATAACCCCCTTATATGTTTTTGAAATTCTATTCACCTCAGAATTTCCTCCACCTGTTTCAGAACTTTCTCCACGTGTTTATGAATCTTCTGCAACCTTTGAATTTTTGTAACCTAATTCAAACACAATTCTCTCAGGCTGCTGTCTTTGTACATCTTTATCAGCTTTATTTCCATCAGTCTTAATGTCTTTGTACACTTGTTGCTCATGAAACACGACATTCCTGCTGATAACACACCTTTCTGAATCCAATAATCACACTTTATTACCTTTTGTGCCTTGCGGATATCCCAGAAAAATACCTTTCAAAGCTCTTGGTTTCAGCTTTCCTTGTTCTTGGTGAACATATGCTATTGATCCAAACCTTCTTAAATGATTATATCATGGCTTTCTATTTAACCATAACTGCTCAGGAATATTATGATCAATAGCTGAGCTTGGAGATTGGTTTATCATGTATGATGTTGTTGCTGCAGCTTCTTCCCAGAATTTTTCCTCCACGCCCGATTCGTCAAGTAGACATCGCACCTTCTCCATCAACATTCGATTCATCCTTTCTGCAATTTTGTTCTGTTGTGGAGTGTAGGTGCAGGTCTGATGACGTTCAATACCATGCTTCCTGCAATAATCATCAAATCTAACATTGCAAAAGTCCAAGCCATTGTCAGTTCTGAGTACTCTAACTTTCTTGTTCACTTGTTCACTTGATACTCTAACTTTCTTGTTCTCAAATGTTTCACTCTTTGTTGAGAGAAAGATCAGTCATACCTTCTTGGTCTTATCATTGATGATAGAGAGAAAATATTGTTTTCCTAATAGTGAATGAGTCACATTCGGTGAGCCCCATAGATCCTGATATGATCATGGAAAACAGAAAGGAAGCTAAGGAGAACTTGGAGCTGAGCAATGAAGATCACGAGAAAGCTTTGGAGATTCCAGTCGGTACAATTACAAGATCACGGGATAAACAAATCAAGAAGACCATTTGTGGATTTATTCAAGGCGTTTTGGACAAAGAACAACATAAGGAATCCATTGGACTTTATACTTGCCAAGTCCAAACCACTTTGAGCCTTCTACAAGTCCAAGAGAAGTCCTAAATCAAGTCTTAAAGTTCAGCCCATGAATAGTGACGAATTTGGAAGACTAAAAGATATTTTGGAGGCCAAAAGTTCAAAAGTCCTTCTCATTGAAGTCATAGTAAATTGTGACATTTACTTGTCATTTACTTAGTAGTCTTTACTCTTTATATTTAAGACATTCAATAAGTTTAGAGGAATCTAGAGAGTCCTTTCTCTTCTTTATAAACTCATGTAATTCTCATTTGTGAGGATCCAACTTTTTATCAATAAATTTGAGAGTGATTCTCTTTTTGTTCTTTGTGAACTTTTCGATCTTTCTTGGTGTGTCATATCCAAGGGATCAAACTGGTTTATCAAGTGATTTCCATCACACTTGTGTGGCCATTCCTAGCCATTGGCGTGAAGGGGCGAGTAGAAATAGCAACAATCTTTGGTTTAATATACTAAAGGTGGGGGTTACTCGAGTCAACATTCCATGGTTCCACCACCTTGCTTAATTGAAGGCGATTTGAAACAACAACAATCTTAGGTTTGATATACCTAAGGTGGGGGTTACTCAAATTCTTTGAAGACCAAGGACTATCCTTTCAACTTGGAGTGACGATTCTTTCGAGATTCTGCATCAGATCCGCATGTAGAAGCTTATCATTCATGTAGAAGTTTATTTTACCACCTCCACATGCATGATTATAACCCAATATGTCCAATGTTCAAGTAGAAATCAAATTTCTTCTTAAACTAGGAACATATCTGACATCTTTCAACATTCTTATTGTGCTACCATGTGTATTCAACCTTACAGTACCACTACCTTTAGATTCAATCATGTGATCATTACCTAGTAGAATCATAGTAGCTTCGTTCTCATCAAATTCAGTAAACCATCCCTTCCTTGATGTCATATGGTAAGTACACCTTGAATCAATGACCCAATTATCTTTCCAACCCTTTTGATCCATACTCAATGCCTCATAGTATATCAAACCTTTGTGATTACACCTGCTTTACCTTGAGCTTCATCACCATATTTCTTTTTCTGAGCAAAACACTCCTTCTTCAAGTGTCCTTCCTTCTTTGAAAACCACCATGTGAGTCTGGTTTTTGAATTTGACCTGTTTCTGCTTCGACCTTTGCTATAATCTCCTGAATTTTTAATTGATGATCTTCCCCTTTCCTTTGTAACCAAAGCTGTTGCTGAACTTCTATCTAGCCTCTTCTCGTTTATCTCAACCTCTTGCGATTTAGCTGCTGAAATAACTTCTTCCAACGTCAGAGAAATTTCGGTGAAGATTTGGATTTGCTAAGCTTTAAAGAGAAATTTCGGTGAAGATTTCACACACACATTTTTTTACCCGGTGTTCACTTCCAATATGGATAACTATGTCACTGGGGCCATATTCAATCCGACAATCCACTAGAGAGAAAGAGTGCAGCTCAAAACAGAGCAATTTTTATAAAATCACGACAACTCAATGAACACACACTTTCAGAAAAAATGACAATGTCGAGAGCTTTTGCGCTCAGCTCCTTTTTGAATTCAAACCCTCTCTGATGATCAGAGGGTTCACATTACTTCTCATTTCCTTTTGTCGTGACTTGATTCTAAACCAGGAGCCAATTTAATTCTCAATTAAACCAAACCGGAAATTGAATCAGACCCTTATAACACTAATGCTGGTTTGTGATCTATATATTTTAATATGTGATTCTTAAACAAGAGACAGGGAGTAATAGATCAATGAGTTTTATGTTTCAGGTTGTTGAGGTTTCAACCTCTAAGACTGGCAAGCATGGGCATGCAAAATGTCATTTTGTTGCTATTGATATCTTCACAAACAAGAAACTTTAAGATATTGTTCCATCTTCCCACAATTGTGATGTATGTGCAAAAAGTCCTCTTTAATCCAAATGTCTTTTTATCATTACCTGCTTTTGTTTTCCCCTCTTGAGGTTTATTTGTGGAGTTCTGGTTCATAGGTTCCTCACGTTAACCGTACTGATTATCAGCTGATTGACATTGCTAAAGATGGCTAGTATGTGTTCTTTTTATACCCTTGTTCTTCTTTGTAAGCTTTGGCATTGAATTGTCTATAATAACTTGGGTTCTTATTGTAATGTAATCATCATCTTTCAGGTCAGTTTGTTGACTGACAGTGGTAGCACAAAGGATGATCTCAAGCTCCCTACTGATGACAATCTTCTCCAGCAAGTTAAAGTTTCACATATTGCTAGTTAATATGAATGATGAAATCATCTCTATATCGAAAATTTCGAGGAGAGTAGTGAGTGACCTGATTGTTGTATTGAAATGAAACAGATCAAGAGTGGATTTGAAGACGTAAAAGATCTAGTGGTGAGTGTGATGTCAGCCATGGGAGAGGAACAAATCAATGTTGTTCAAGACATTGGTCCCAAGTGAAAATTCACAAAGCCTTTTCTTCATGTACCAAAGCAACCAATAGTAGGGAAATCACTGTTTTATGAACCTTTTAATTATAATTTGTAACTCTCTTCCTCTCACTCTAATCCCTTTATTATCAACTTCTTCATCTTAGCTGTTTTTTAGGATTTTTTTTTGGGGTTCTGTGCTATGAATTTCTATAGTTTTGTTATTAATATCATTGTCTTCAACCTTTCTTTTAATATGTTTTTTCTAGTTCTTCTAATTGTTTTGATTTGTTTTGGCTGCCCAAATGTGAACATGTACCACTCATGAATAAAGCCTTTATGCGCAAAGTCTTAACTCGTGCTTATAAGTAGATACGTATAAGCAAGATCATAAAAGTATCATTAATTAAATTATGCTTTTGCTAACAAACCTCAAAAGTTTATGATCATTCTAAATATTTTAAACTAAAAAGTAGATATAGAAAATTCATGTATTATATATTAATGAAAACAACTAAATAGTGGATAGTTATTGATAGGAAAATGGGTATATATTATTCTTTATATATATATTATCAATACCAAAATAAAATCCAAACTAATCGAGATTGTGTGTTTAGAATTTCATTTATGTATAAAAACCCTGAGTTTGTAATTCATATGCATCATCATATTGTTTACAAACACAACAAAAACATTGTTGCGGTCACAACTTAAGTGGCAATAAATGAGGAGAAGGATTTAACTCTTACAGCGTAACGTGTGCCCCACATAATTATAGATATGTATAATTTATATCTTGCTATTACAAAGTCAAAGGATTTTATTCAAAAGTCATATTGCTAGTTTTATTAAATTTCTCTCACTTCACGTTTCCTCCAATTACAAGAATTAAACCCAAAAAGTCCACAAATATACTGTCTATTTTAAAATCCGTTGCTTTCACGTAAATATGTAAAGTCCACAGTTAATGATAATCGTAGATTATTCGCATACGATCGATAAGCATCGCATCTTTGTTTTGTCTAGAAAGCAGCTCTGAAATGATATAATTAGGCTTTAGTTACGAGTTTCGACAACCCACTAGGACAGATTGCCACTTGTCATTTTCTATTTCGTATACAACGTGGAATTGCTGTGGCATTTGTCCCGAGCCGTATGATACAATAGCTACGCTTTTGTAAAGCTGAGCCCTAATTTGAAGTTTAATTTGTTTCAATTTTTTATTTCACCAAGGTGCACATTTTGTTTCTTATTCTATACTTTTTTTTTCTTTTTTTGGCAAAAAAATAATATACTTTTATTTTATTAGGATCTAAAAATAATTATTTAGATCTAGTCACGTATGTATGGAATGAGAGCTTAAATGAAAGAAATCCTCCATGTATGGAAGGAAAGCCGCCCACTCTTTTGCACTGTCCAGGATCTTCACCACAATCTCACAGTCTGTCGAAATTTCTATCTCGAATACTTGGATCGCCAAAAGAGACTCCATAGTCCACAAGAAAGCTTCAATCTCCGCATGTAGTGTTGACAAACTCCGATTGACACAGCGAGCACCCGTGCAAACTCCCTCTACCGAATCTCGAAACCCAAACCAACCTAAACCCGTTTTTAAGTATGAAATCTTCCAGGAAGCGTCCACGAAACACTTGAAGCCTGTGAAGCCAGATGATGATGTAGGAGGGAAAATCCAGGAGAAATTTTGGACCGAGGTTCGACATATGTCGTGTATCATCCAATTCAAAGTGAGCCTCGGTCCACTCTTTCTAGGATCTCTTTCTAGGATCACAGAGAAAAAGTTAACACAGAGAACAAGTATCTCTTTCTAGGATCCTTCCATACTTTTTTTTTATCTTCAATTTTCCTTATAACACATTTTGACACTAAAGATCGCGCCGAAGTTATACTTCGCCAGCCATACGAAGAATTAGTAGTCATTTTCGCTAGTAATGGACATTGGTCCTTGTAATATCTGCCCTTCATGACTCGAGCTAAGAGAGAATCTGGAAAGTCTAGTAATCTCCATAGTTGTTTTGCTAAGAGAGCAGAGTTAAACTCCTCCAAATCACAAAAACCAAGACCACCTTCAGACTTTAGTTTACATAATGTTTTCCATTGTTTCCAATAGATACCCTTAGATGTTTCTGAATTAGACCACCAGAAATTAGCAATGGCTGAATTAAACTTAAAGATCACCGTCTTTGGCAGACGATAGCATGACATTACATATGTAGGTAAAGTTGTGAGTACATAATATAATTACACATCCTTTCCCACTCTCGGTAAAAAATTTGATGACCAACCATTTATAAGTTTTTGTAGTCTCTCTCGGACAAAAGCGAAAAATTTTGTTTTAGCTCCGCCAATACTCTCAGGTAATCCTAAGTATGGGCCCATACCTTCAACATTAGAAATCCCAAGTGATTGATGCAACTCCATCTAATTAATTTCTGATATTGCGTGTCCAAACTGGATTGATGATTTATCAAAATTGATCTGTTGTCCAGATACCTTTTTATACTCTTTTAATATCTTCAATATTTGGAGCATTTCTTCTTTTGTTGCTTTACAAAAGAATAGGTTGTCATCCGCGAATAAAAAATGTGAAACAGTCGGGCTGGTCCATGCGATGGAAATACCCGTGATAAGCCCCTTTTGTTCTGCAGAATGGAGTTTTGAGATTAAAACTTTTGTGCACAGTATAAATATATAAGGTGACAAGGGGTCTCCCTGTCTAAGTCCCCTCTTAGGTTTAACATAGTCCCCATGCACACCATTAATCAATACTGAATATTTGACACTTGTGATACATTAGAGAACACATTTGATCCATGATTCACTGAAACCTAGTTTACGAAGTTGAATTTTTATAAAGTTCTATTCTACTATATCATAAACTTTACTCATATATGTCTTCGTTGATAAAGATTAACTCTTAATTGATCTATGTGTTCGAAGAGCATGAAACATTTCCTAGGCAATTAAAATATTATATGTTATAAGACGCCCAACCACAAAGGCCGAATGCGTTACAAAAACCAATTTTGGTATAATCCGTTTCAGTCTCAGACACATGACTTTGATATTATATTATAGATTACATTACATAAACTTATTGGCCTAAACTCTGACATTTTTTTAGGTCTAGAAATTTTAAGGATTAGACACATATTTGTTCTATTTAAACTATTTGCGAAAGTTCCATGAGAGAGGAAGTTATTAACAAACTCAACAATATCGTCCTTAATAGTTTCCCATGATACTTGAAAAATAAGGTTGTCATCCCATTTAGACCAGGAGCTTTGCTCGTATTCATCGAAAAGAGGGCTTGTCTAATTTTCTCGACAGAGGCACTCCGCATGAGGAATAGATTATCTTGTTATGTAATTTTAGTCTCCAATTCATCTAGGAACAATGTAGAATCTCCATTACTAGTAAATAGGGTTGTGAAATAGTTTGTTGCTTCCAGGAGTATATCTTCCTCTTTTGTAACCCAACTGCCATCACTCGAAAGTAGCCCAATTATCCTGTTACGGGTTCTTCTTTTTTAGTTTGGGCATGGATTTTTTTTTGTATTTTTATCCCCTTCCTTGAGCCATTTATATATATTTTTTTGTTTCCAGTAAGTCTCTTCTTCTACATATGCACTTTTTATCTCTTGTTTCGCTTGCCATATTCTCTCTGAATTTGGAGATCTGCTGATCTTCCAGTACATATTTTAAATATGTAATTTGACATCTACCGGATAGTATGGTTTTATGCCGTCAGTGAGAAATTTCTCGATGATAAAGTTTTAGTTTATTTATGAGTGATACTCTTCGTCTACAATTGAGACCCTTCCAACCTTTTGCGATAACCTTACTTAACCCCGGTTTACCGACGCAACGTTGATCAAATATAAGTTGACTCCTGGATTTAGAGGTTTGGTCTGAAAACCGGCTTAAGATAGGTCTATGATCCGACCTAATCATGTCTAGATACACAATTGCGGAATGAGGGAATAATTCATGCTTATCTTCATTTCCGAAAGCTTTATCCAAGATGCAATAGACCACCCCATTATTTCGAACCGCTCTCCAAGACCATTGATTTCCAATTTTTGGGAAGTCAATGAGTCCACAATCCAATAGCATTTGATTAAAGGTTAGAAAGGTGGACGCATGCCGTAAGGACCCTCCTTGTTTTTCATGATTGCGAGAGAATTCATTGAAATCTCCTATTAATAGCCAAGGATGTTTTCTTTGAATACCCAATCTAGTTAATCTTTCCCAAACTTGATCTCGTTTGTGTTGAATAGGTTCACCATAAAGAAAAGTGATATATGTTAGTTTTCCCTTTAAATATAAAGATAAAACAATCATATTTTTATCCCTATGATTGATATTAACCTTCCATTGACCTGAGTAAAAGAGTGACAACTCTCCACTTGTACCAGTTGGTTCAACGGTAGTAAGTAAAATATAACCAAAATGCATCTGAATTTTTTCCATAAAAAGATCATTATTTTTAGTCTCATAAAAAATAACATATCCGGTTTAAACCGCTTCCAAACATCTCTCAAAAAACCAACTGAGATTTTATTACCAATCCCTTGGCAGTTCCAACATAGAATATTAATCATAAATCTAAAATTTCATACGACTCTTGTCCTTATCATGGATTGTCCCCTCCATGGCTTTATTATGCTTTGGAATCTTCCATGGTGACATGTCCTTAATAGCCATCGATTTCTTGAAACTCACTCCTCTAATGGGAATAGAAGACTTAGATATCAGTGTGCTTGGACCCGCTGGAGGTTTTGCTTGCCGAGCCATGTGAAACTTTTCTAGAGTATTTGCAAACTCCTCATTTATCTTATCACGGTCCGCATCTGTAATATTTTGGACATTGATCACTGCAGCCCTAAAGGCTAGATCATCCAACAGATCATCCTCTAAAGAAGATAGTGTTGAGTCTTGCACCGTCTCATCTGAACTTGTAGCCAAAGAGCCAGCAACCTTATTGGGGCTTACATTCTCTGCAGTATATATGTATTCCACTTGGTGCCTATCCTGAGGTATACTCTGATCCATATTTTGCATCAGGAAGCATTTTTAACGACTTGTCGTCTTGAAAGAGAGGTCTCCTAACCTTGTAATAAGAAAAGTTTACCACCCCCATTACACCAGAATTACTTTTTACATTCGTATTCAATGAAAACATAATAAAAGTTCTATCAAAAATGACATTTAAAAGCTGCAAGTTTACCAATTTTCAGAGTTACGGTTGACTTTAAGGAGAATCTGACCACGAGCTCTCCTATTACCACTCGGTCCAACGATGGTGTTATTGTTCGGGTTTAACAAATTAGACATCGCAACACCTTTGAAACTTTTGTTCCGGTTAAGTGCTACTTTTTTTCCTTTGTCACTAGTGCCTTGAGTAGCACCAACCCTTTTGGTCTTGTAAAAGTTGCTAGTGTCATGGGTCATGCGATGGCAATAAGTACAAAATTCAGACAGTCTTTTATACTCGAACATTATCTTAGATTTTTTGCCTTCTTCGAATTCTAAGATGGAAAAAAAGATTAAAGGCTTAGAACAAGAAACATCAACCAGAACAATACCTTTGTGCTCATCAATGGTAATCACGTTGCCAATTGATCCAACTACCAGCTTGTACACTTCTTCCACTTGATATTCAAATGGTATGGTAATCCGAGTCCACAACCAAATTGAACTCGGATAATCAGCACCCGCCATAGCTTTCCAAGGAGCATAAGATACCATCTAGCCATCAAAATATATAGAACCATTGGATAAGACTCTTTCCATCTCTTCTTCTTCATGGAACTCGAACTGGAACCTACCATTTCCTAGATTAAGTCCGAAAACACTGTCTTCCAAGTCCCAAAATTGAGGCATCCGAAACAGAAAGGTATCCACGTTTTGACTTCGGTGATTTAAACATCTCCCCATCAACACCTTAGATAATTTTGCTAGCAATACCGCATTGTCAATCCTAGGTATCTTTATCCTCAAGCCCCTCGGAGGGGAATCAGAGGCTGCCACTTTATATTATAGAGAGACTTGAGAAATCCTCACACCAATGTACAGGAAACAAAGAAAGAATGTTATAAGAGAAGAATAATGTTGAGAAAGGCCAAATACTTTGTTAGGCCACTGCATACATCTTCTAATATCATTCCTTAATATAGTGGACCGATTTCCTAAAAACCGTAAACTATCATGAAGGAATTGTATTTCATGAGAACAAAGAGAATAATATTCAAAAATCAAACTAGTACATAATTTCCAAATTCTATCTATTATGACCAAAATATTGTAATACTCAAAAATCTTTTTTGATTTCAGCGGAAGACAACTACAATTGTGTTTACTAAAATCGAGCCCATACATATTTTGAAAATTAAAAGTAATGAATGTATATCTTTGTAAATCGTCCCACTTACTTAATAATCCATGAAATTCAGACCAAAATGGAATATTCTCATTAATCCAACCTGCCCACAAAAAAATATGGATCAATGAATTTGCTCTCCACGAGCTCCCCAAAACTTTAGCATATAGCCATCTTTGTATATTTATCAAGATTACACCACTATACAAATTTTTTATTTGACAGACATTGCCCTTATAGCAAAATGTTTGTCCTTTCGCATCTAAGAGAACCAACACTATTGAATGAAAAGAACCAGCCATGTGATTAACTACATTATTGACTCTATGGAAACTTGACCTTAGTGTAAGGTATGATCCAAGACCCAGTAATTTAGGGAATGTATTACCATGATGTGCAGTGACATCCAAGGATTGGGAGGAAATAGATTTGATTTCAAATCCCGTCCTCCACCCACTAATGATATTTAACTATTTCCAACTCTTATGTTTCATGAAAAGCTCCTCTCCCGACATCAATTATATATTGTGTTATCGATTATCCTTCCAAAATTTCCCATAAACATTCCAATCCTTAGTAAGAGTACCGCTCTACTTTCCATGTCCCACATAACACAGAGTATTGTAAGGTTGTATGTATGCCAATTCCCTCATTAGGTTCCATATTTCCCTCACATAGTCCCTGTTAGACTCACAATTCGACTTAAAATAGGTTTTCCAGTCATAACTATGCCTAGTGTTCATATTTTCTAAGTACCATGATAGTTTCACATTTCTGATTATTCTTATTTTAGACCATTTATTAATTTTGAATACTACATAGCTCAACATTGTGAAGAAAATGGTATTCCAATCTCTGTGGTAGTTGTCTTGGGGACATAGAGCCAAAAGATCTATGATGCCAACATTACCGCATAACAAACCGAACACTGCTATTGGTTGAATTCTAAAAACAAATTAGTTTTCACTTTTACTCATAAGTAATCCTAAGTCCAAAACATATTCGTTAGACTTAGAAATATGGCAGTAAAAGAGTGAAAAGGGGAAAGGAAACCACCTCATTTTCCTTTTCATTCTAGGTTGTAAGCCTTTACTTGGCTGTGTTTTATACATTAGCTCAATCCCATTTTTGCCCGAATCAGCCTTCATTCGCAAAAGATTTGTGGCAGAGACTACCCTGTCATAAGAGTCAAAACTCAAGGTAAGTTTGCAGGCAAGGTATGAAACACCCAAGCCCCACCCTCCCAGATTGTAACCAAAAACAGTTCCCAAAATCGTCTGTGATGCCAAGAAAACCCCTTGATAGGCTTTTAAAACTAGATAGACCATTCTGTAAACTTTGAGCTGAGTGTAATGTGGGTTATATCCCCATTCTTGAAACTCACTTGTTCTAATTATATTAAAAAATGGGTTCGGGATCCGAATAGCCCCCAGATTGTGAAGGTAACTCTCTTAACAAAGAAGAATGAGTAATCCAATTTTCCATTTAGATCGAAGAGTTCGATTAATACATCCTTTATTAACCCTAAATCTTCTATTAGGATTAACAGAGAGATCTATGTACAAATGATAATCGATAGGGAGTTTCTGGGAATCTCATTCTCCCCCTATAGCCCAAAATAAACCACATCCCCAAATCTAAAAATGCAAAGCCGAGAAAGAGAGATTCAGATTCTAAACCTTACCTTATCTTCAAGAACTTTTGATAATCAGATTATGTTATAGTTAACTATATCCACTATTCTGATATTCAAATTCTATGGAGATAAAATTGAAACAATAGATTTATTTATTTTATATTTTTTATTAGACATCTGTTGATATATCTTATTGAATCTTCTTGTTTCTATATATTTCCTAGGAAATATATTGTGTTCTTGTTTAGAGAAAGAAAGTCTTATTCCAAATTAATACCTAAAGGATAATTTCTTAAATTATTAAATGAAGATAAACCTCGAATAGTCGAAGAATTACAGATGAATGTTAAAAAAAAAATTAATTATGTCAATAGAAAACTCAACATTGGTATTACCCAAATTTCCATGTTGTCAATATATATTTTCGAAATCAATTATACTACAAACTATTCAAGAATTTTGGAGACGGTGTTAAACTTCAAAGATAACCAATTTTTTTTTATTATCAGAAAAAGTACAAATTTTTTTACTAATCTCTCCCTCATTTAATTTTTAAAATTCTAAATAACAAAATGTATTTTCTATCTCGTAATGCTAGGAGTTTTTTTTAAATTGTTCTCATATAATTTTTTTGCTTAATTTTTGGCTTTCAAAATTAATATAAGTTTAAATTTGGTGAAAAACAAGAAAAGTCTTCAGATTGTTTTTCTTTCTGCTATCAAATCTTCTGATTAATTCTTTTTACTTGGTACAATATGTAATAACGGGATCAAATGCAACATTTAAAAAAAAGTACCTGCCAAAAAACAAAATGTACAAAACGACATAAAACACAGATACTAATCTTCCAAAATCTATTGTTTTCAACTTTTAAAACATTAATTTTCCTAATTAGATTTAACTTGTTTTACAAAACAAAGAAATCATGTTCGATGCACACGATGTGATGCGAGCAGGAGACTTATGTTTTTACGTCCACATGCTATTCAAATTTGGGCAATGTCCTGGGTCTCGTCTGCGCCTAATATTTTTCCTGGCAATCAATTTGGTATAATTTGGATTATATGTTCGGGAGGTATCAGATAATGTTGATATGAACATGTTCCCATGAATTTTATGGCACATTTGAAAAACGAGAATACCTTTTGCTTTTCCAATCAAGATATAGATCCTCGAAGGATACTAAGTAATGCAGCAGCAAATCATAAAGAATGGTTTATGGATCGAATTGAATGTACGGACCATCATACATGTTTAGGTTGATTCTGCTTCTCAGATTCAGTGGGAGGAGAGTGCATGGGTGCCAGAGGAATTCTTCAAAGTTATCGAGAGATTGTAGGTCAGTGTTGCAGATATTCAATCGATCAAATGAGTGGCCAACATTTTTTCCATATCAGGAGGAGTACATGCGGTTAAGTTCTTTGTTTTCTGATTTCTTCTTATCGATTATCCTGAGATTTCCCTAACTCACCGTTCAAAGGAATTGATTTATGATCGTTAATGTAAAACTTTTCCGTAGTGATTTATTATATAAAATATGCGGTTGACGAAAAAAAACTAAAGAAATCAATTACTTTATAAAAAAAACAGACAAAGAGAATGAAGGAGAGATATCAAAAGAGCTTTCTTTTACATATCTGCAGCGTGGACTTTCTACTGCGAACCCAAAAGTTTTAATCTTCTTATTGTCTTCAGATCCATTTTCAGACCTCAAGAGACCTAAGAAAATAACTGGAAAGCTTCATATATATTAAAAAGATACAAAACGGCAATAAAGCGAAGCGAAACAAGACACGGATTCACACATTTACAGATATATACAAAAAAGGATTTCGATTCATAAGCTAAGAAGAAAAAACAATAAAGTTTTTTTCTTTGTTTCGATTATTGGGTTGTTGGCTTTTTCATTTTTTTTCTTTTATTTTTTTGCTTTGCCCTTTTTCTGTTTGTTAATTTTGGAGATCGATGTCGGAAAAGGAAGAACTTCCATCGACATCGAAGTCTAGTGGAGCTTCGTCGCGACCGACTTTGTCTCTTCCTCCACGGCCTTTTAGTGAGATGTTCTTTAACGGTGGCGTTGGATTTAGTCCAGGTCCGATGACTCTGGTCTCAAATCTATTCACCACCGATTCCGATGAGTTTAAGTCTTTTTCTCAGCTCCTTGCTGGAGCTATGGCTTCTCCGGCGACTGCAGCTGCTGCTAGTGATTATCAGAGGATTGTAAGTTCTGGTGAAGGGAATAACAATAGCTCAAGTGGTGATGTTGACCCGGGATTTAAGCAAAACAGACCAACTGGTTTGATGATTTCTCAGTCGCCGTCTATGTTCACCGTACCGCCTGGTTTAAGTCCGGCGATGTTGTTGGATTCACCAAGCTTTTTGGGTCTTTTCTCTCCTGTTCAGGTTAAGATTTATCATCAAATTTTCTATCCTTTTTTGGTTTGGAAGTTTAAAAGTTTATTTATGGAAACTGAAAGTTTATTTTAGGAAACTACAAGTTTGTGTCTTTCTGTGTTGAGCTGTTTCTGGTTTTTGTTTTGTTGGCTGCTGAGAAAAAAAGACACGGTTTTTTTTTTTGTTAGGAAACCTAGGTATGTTCCAACAAACTATAGATTTCATAACCCTTTTGTCGGAATCATTTTTAGGTCAAATTTGGAGACAATGAGATTAGAACTGTGAATTAGGCGTTAGTGAGAATTGGGAATTCTCTTGAAGGAATTTGCTAACTCAACTGTCTTGAAAAGTTAGGAAGTTCCAGAGAGATAAAACAAAAGCGAGGTCGTGGAACAATACTTATCAAGATTAGGGCTTTCTCATGATTTATATATAGATCCTCAGGAAGATCTCATGGTGCTATATCTGGAGAACTCTGTTCTTTTGACCTGATATGTTTGCTCATGGATTAGTCGAAATGGTTCCTGTAGACAAGCCTTTGCTAGTCTGTTTTAACATGGGGGATTTAGTTTTCGAGTCAGAATAATTACCTAGTTTTCATTACCATGGCTCTCGTTTGTCTTGTAATCTGTCTTACCTATACTGACATTTGCTCGGATTTGTTTCTCGGTTCTTGTTCTAACTTGGAATGTAACAATGTGCAGGGAGCATGTGGAATGACGCATCAGCAAGCTCTTGCTCAAGTCACTGCTCAAGCAGTTCAAGCTAATAACAATATGCCACCTCAAACTCAGAACCCTCCTTCCTCTCAGGTTCAATCAATTTCAGCGAGTCAACCTCAGATCCCAACCTCAGCTCCAAGAGAAACCTCAGATGTAACAATAATCGAGCAGAGGTCACAACAGCCTCTAAATGTGGACAAACCAGCTGATGATGGCTATAACTGGCGAAAATATGGTCAAAAGCAAGTTAAAGGCAGCGAGTTTCCTCGAAGCTATTACAAGTGCACAAATCCAGGATGTCCAGTCAAGAAGGAAGGTTGAGAGATCCCTTGATGGACAAGTAACGGAAATCATCTATAAAGGTCAGCACAATCACGAGCCTCCTCAAAACACTAAGCGAGGAAACAAGGATAGCACCACGAATCTAAATGGAAGTTCTATGAATAACAATCGTGGGAGTTCTGAATTGGTGGCATCACAGTTTCAAACCAGTAGCTCCAACAAGACTAAGAGAGAGCAACATGAAGCAGCAAGTCAAGCTACGACTATAGAGCACATGTCTGAGGCAAGTGATAGTGAAGAAGTCGGTAATGGAGAAGCTGGTGTGAGACAGAAAGATGAACAAGAGCCTGATCCCAAGAGAAGGTAAACTTATAAGCTTTGTTGATGATTGAAGATCCATACATTCGGTTTTTGATAAGAGAAATTTTTGATTATGCAGAAGTACAGAAGTTCGGGTTTCGGAACCAGCTGCTGTTACTTCACATAGAACCGTAACAGAGCCTAGAATTATTGTCCAAACGACAAGTGAAGTTGATCTTTTGGATGATGGATATAGGTGGCGCAAATATGGACAGAAAGTTGTCAAAGGCAATCCTTATCCGAGGTAATACACAAAAAATCATCGATCGGTCTAGCTATGCACTCTTTCAATGGCGAAATTCGGTGATTAATATAGTTTGTCTTTTAATATTCTTGTTTATGTTCTTTCTTTTGATCCTTAGGAGCTACTACAAGTGCACAACACCAGGATGTGGAGTGAGGAAACATGTAGAGAGAGCAGCAACAGATCCAAAAGCTGTAGTAACAACATATGAAGGAAAGCATAACCATGACCTTCCAGCAGCTAAATCAAGCAGTCACGCCGCTGCAGCTGCACAGTTTAGGCCAGAAAATCGACATGGCGGTTTGGCTAACTTAAATCAGCAGCAGCAGCCCGTTGCGCGTCTAAGGTTGAAAGAAGAGCAAACAACTTGAGAGAAGAAAAGTCTGACCTTTTTCATGAGAAAACTTTCAAATTCCACTCATACTCTTGTCTGAGAACTCTAGCAGTTTGCAGGGAAGAGAAAGCTTCAGTAGGGATTGTTCTTATGTGTTCTGTTGTAAAACTTAAAACGGCATAATAGGTTTTCAGATGTTTACTAATATGTGATTCTTTTGTACATGAGGAAGAAATTACAGGGGGGGGTTGTGTTGTATCTGTGTGTTATTGTTTCAGAAAAGGATAGGTCTTATATTTTGTGTATGAAATAATCTGTTGTAATATCAAATTGTGATTTCTTTTAGTTATTACTCTTATTATTACACGATGGCACTGCCCCAAATTTGCTTGCTACAATTGTTCATCTCCGAGTCATTGTTTCTGAAATTTACAGAGCATTTGTTTAGATATTTAGGGGTTTTGACAAACTGGAGTAAGAATTTGTGAGATCTGTACAAATGATTTTTTTATGAGATTAAATAAAATTCCGGAGCAAGTGTTGTTTCCATGGTTTACAAAACAGACATTGATTTTTCTTCTTCTTTTGTCTCTACAATACAAATATGTGAAAAGGTTTCTCTGTTTTCCTTTTGTCACTTTGCTTTACCAATGATTGATTGATCGATCCATTGATCCTTCTTTCTCTGTGTTGTTTTATAGTGAATAATCCGAATAAGCAATCATTGTTTGTTAGTTATAAGCGTTGGAATCTGTCCGTGATTTATGAAATCAATCTTGTTCAGTCTGACACAGCACAGTACTTGCTCTGGAAGTTCCTCTGGTGATTGAGCCTATATCATAAGCAACCAAAAACGTTTACTTGTGGAACACTCCAACACTCACACAAAAAAAGAGAGCAACCAACCAAAAGATTTTGGAGATTTTACAAGTACCTGAATAGTTAAACCCAGATCAAGAATCCCATTCTTAGTCCTATCCCTGAAAGACTCTAGTCCTTTCCTCGATATGTAACTGAATCTGTGTATATCCAAATCAATCTCAAAGTAATTTGCTCCCTGTCCAGATTATCCACAAGCACACATGACATTAACCACAAAACTCTGGAGATGAAATCACAGGTCATAGATAAAGAAATATCTGTGATCTTACCCGAAAGAAATCATGTTGCGGACGAGAAAGAACTGGTTTATCGTTGTAAGCTGATATAAGTTTTCTCTCAGTTGAACAAAGTTGAAGATCTTCAGGATTCACCAGACCGGCCATGATCTTTAGCCTCTCTCTGAATGGAACTGTTGATTCTCTTGTGAATCCTTTGACCTTCTCCATTTCATCATCCATAAATCTCTGCAAAAACCGGATCTTTAGAATTTCTCTTTATAGAAACAAATCTAACCAAACAAAAAGAGAAAGGAAAAAGGATTGTATCCATCATCTTCATGCCTTGATGGTATCTTGAAAGTGAGATGAGATCTCTTTGTGGTAATTCTCATTCAATTTGAAGTATAAGACTAAGCTAAGTCCTTCACCATCATAGTCACCAAACATAGAGGTTGTATACATTGGAAGTTGGATGTTCACAATCAAGAGATTGGGGATATTGCAGACTTGAGATGATGCCAATTTCAAATTAGGGAGCTCAATGTGTTGAGCAATGTGGCTGATCTTCTTAGGACATGCGAAAAGATCAATTCCAATTGGTATGTAAGGACTACAATTTGGTGCAGGACTCTTTTGCTTGTCTCTGCAGATGATTTAAACAATAAGGTGATTACAAAAACTCTTCGTTTATTTTCTTGATCTGAAGTTTGAATCCTAACCTAAAGAAATTCAATCCACGGAGCTTGAAGCTTGATGGAGAAAGTTCTGACCAGCTTCCTTGACTGGTTAGCTTCTCTCCCAAAGAACGTTGAATTACAGAACCGGCTTTAGGTCGATACAAAACCTTCTCAACTGAAGCTGTTACACATTTTAAAACATATCATCAGAAAAAAAAAGTAACATTTAAGATCAAAAGAATAAGTATGAAGACTTTGATCACTCTTCTTCTTGACAGAATTCAGATGCTGTTGATTTTCTATCAACAGATGTTCTTCGCACAGAAACCATAACAACTTTTGATGATTTCTTCCTGTGATCTTGATGATCTTCACAAGTAGTAGACTTGAAAGTTTCATGATGAGATTCATCAGCCACTTGGTTTCTCTTTATGCTAACTTCATTCTTGCTTGAGTATGTCTCAGCTTTGTTGGCATCTATCTTCACGTAGCTTTCGTAGAATTCTTCATACTGAATCACTTGTCCCATTCCAGAAGCATTTGCATCTTCCAAAAAAGTATATCATGTGTTCTTCAGACACAATTCACAAACCAATATCTCTAGTTATGTCAAGCGAAATCTTTTTACCTTCGAAGATACTATTATCTGAACCATCATCAGAATCAGACTCAATGTAACTAAAGGAATCATACCAAGCCTCCTCTTGTGATATTCCTGGAAACAGAACAAAACAACAAAGCCAATCAGTTTCAAGAAAAACAGTTTCCAAGGGAAGGTGTTGAGAATGTTGCTTACGGTTTCCATCGATTTGGCTGCAGTTCCATTGAAGCTGAGTTAAATGGAACTTAGCATTAGCCATCTCAGCTCTTTTACACATCGTCTTGGCTGTGCAATTTTCGAAATCAAGATGAACAAAATCGCTCACGGCAAAATCCGTAACGCTTGCATTGCTCATGCGTTTCATAGGAACATCAGGCATTGAAGCTGAGATTTTGGACCGACATTTGCCAGATCTGCCACGTCTGCTTTTCTTCTGATGAAGCTTCTTGCTGAGATTTCTCTGAGAAGAAACGCAGCCACCCATTTTTTTCTTTCTTTGGAGAGAATCTCTACTGCTTACATTCACCAAATCAAATTTTCTGTAAGGAACCTGTAATAAAAGCAATCAAGACATAAGAGAGAATCATAAGACCACAGCAGAATATATGATATTTTTTGTAGGAATCAAAGAAAATGCCAAAAAAAGATTGAATCTGTTTACCTTGGTATCACTTGTGAGAACTTATGTTTACATAAAAGAATGCATCAACATTCATGAAATGGGATGTTGATTCATGTATCTTCAAGACCTTCATAAACCAATAAAAAAGACAAATCTTTTATAAGATCTTCTTTCTTACAGTTGTTGTTTTACTTGTCTGAAATTTTAAATATTCACATAAAGCAAACATGGAAACACGAAACGCAACAAATGCAGGCATTTTGAATCTCTTGAAACGTGAAAGATAAGAAAATCTTGTAAAACCCAGTTAAGCATAGTTTCTGGAGATTCATCAAAACTCGAATCACTCTTTAATATAAAAATCAAATACTTGAGACCCATAATAGAAAAGAGAAAGATTAATCATAGATTTAAAAATGAAGAAAACAAACCAGAAGAAGAGGAAGAGGAAGAAGAAGAGAGGAAACAAGGAAGAAAGAGAATCAATGGAAAATCCTCTGTTCGTCTTTTTCTCTTCTCTGCCTCTCTTGTTTTCTCTGTCTTTTCGTCGTGTCAATCAAAAAGTGAGATTAAAAAAGAAAAGAGAGCTTAAGAGAAAATTAAGAAGTGTTTTCTTAAGTAACCCGTTTTCTTCGGATCCTTCCCAAAGTGTTTTGTCTCCGTTTAAATCTCTCTCTTTTCTTTCAATTTTGATCCAGTTTACACAGAGAAATTGGTTAATGGGGATTGACCCATCAACAGAACACATGACTTATTTACACCTCTTGTCTCCTCCATTTTGTGGTAATCTTCTTTCTTTCTTAAACCTCTGTTCTTTAGGAAATTAGGAAACAAAATTGTACTTTTTTTTATATTGGACAGAAGACGGCTTGTCAAAATGGTCAAGTTCCATTCGTTTTTATTTTTAGAATTTTAAAGTTAACAATAAGCTAGGTGTAAATGATAACGAAACTAAACAAAAATAATAGAAAAGAGATTCCTATGTGAAGTTCTCGAGGATCACATGCTTCATCTACACGATATCTTAAATATTCTATGTGTCAAAATAAAACGTTATTTGTAGTGACTCGAATTTACTATATATTTTCTGGATGAGAAA